>JAXBDA010009671.1:0-12041 GCA_036023075.1 Gaultheria prostrata
TATTTTTGGGCGAACTTACAGCATCGGCTTCACAATCTATGCAGGTAATAAAGATAGGCCTTTACTGCACAAAATGGCCGTTCTCCGTTACAGCCAACACAATTGATTTACAAAATTTGATAGAAAAAGTACTTATGTATTAGATCATGGAAAAAGCGTCGGCGACGTCGACGTTAGCATGGTAATGTATTATTTAATTATGTGCAATATATCACAATACATTGCTTAAATATCTAAAAGATAGCTTTCTTTTTTTTTTTTTTTTTTTTTTTTTGGGGGGGGGGGGAATAAATACAATGCACACACAATCAAACGATAAGCCGGATACTTTTGTCCCTTTTATTTTTTGTCAAAGTCTGACTTGCACACGCATTGCGTGTGCCCGGCCTCTAGTGAATTGAAATAGAGTACACTAAAGAACTCCAATTCTCTTGGGCTTCACTTGTTCACTAACCAGATCCCAAATTCGTTTAATACCCACCATCTGGATACTTAAACTTAAAAATGAAGGAAACCCAAGGGATTTGTCCAAGTGGTTATGAGAAAGTAATAAGTGCTTCTCTCCATGAGGTTTGTTCCATTCCCAAGAAATTAGTTGAGACCACCGGAGGTTTGCCTAGTTGTTAACTTCAAGGCCCCGGAATTAGTCGAGGTGCGTGCAAGCTGGATATCCGGTTCTAAAAAAAAATATAAACAAGAATACAAAACCAATGGATCCAAAAGTTTCCCTCTTTTTTGTTTTGACTCTAACCGATCTTCCTATCAATTAAACGAACTGTATTAACCACGCAAAGCAGGAAATCAAAGGGAATAACGAACCCTAAGAAACTAGATGTGCACATGTATACAAAGATGTCGTCACATTCTAAAATCATATGCAAAGAAATAGCACTGAAACGTAGAGAAAATGAAGATCGAAGGAGCAATACCAGTTCAAGCACTAAAATCTTTCCTTCACGTCGCACTGTACATGGGCGTATGTATGTACGTGTGTTTGTGGAGAGAGAGACATTGGTTTATAGGAGAGAGGAGGCGGGAGAAGTGGAGTGGGAATGGCGGGAAGATAAACCTGTTTTTTTTTGTTTTTTCTTTTTTTTAACGGGGAAATGATGGAAGGGCAACCACAACGTAGCAAGCCCATGAGCATGACCATTAGGATTCCAACATTAGGGTTTTCGACTCGCTGTTAAATGTCCGTTTGAGCCATAACTAATGTCTGAGAGGATAGACTGTCACCACAGTACTACCTAGGCAACGAAGAGCATCTCTACTGCACTACCTAAAAATGATTTGCTAAAATGTATACTTAAGCACATGTGAGGCCCTATTTTATGTGCTAATAAGAACTTAATTAGTTAGTTAAGGAGGAATGCACTTTAATGGGCTACCTATATATGTTCATTAACTTTTTACAGTGGGACCCACTTTAATGCACTTGGTCCCACAAAATTTTCCCTCTCTCCTTAAGTCTTTCCCCAAATTTAGGTAGTGACTTTGGGCACTTTAGGGAGTGAGGGGTGCCACCTAGGATTTGAGGGAGTCAATTTTTGTGCACTAGAGAGCATTTTTTGAGTTTTTCTTAGTTAGCTAGATAAGACACTATGAGATACTCTTTTAGATAGTGCACTAGAGATGCCCTAACATAGGCCCTCCACACAAATCTACGTAATTGGCAAGGGAGGAATTTATGCATAAGGAGAAAGGGGAATATTATCCGACTCACTTTGCTACCACAGCAGTGGTGGAAAATAAGCCTGTTGGTGTGGGCTATGTGGCTGGGGCCGCCTTTTTGTATCGGGTATGTGGACCTTTTCCGTTCGGGTATATTGGGCTTTCGATGGTTTTCAGTCTTGGCCCAGTTTAAGTGATGGGCCGTTTCACTTGATTGCCTGTTCGTTGATAGGAGGGGGTGGGACCGAGATAAGTTAAGAAGAAAGGATTTTTTGTCCGGTGGGGACCGAGTCAAAATTTCAATTCGGAGGTGAACCCAAAAATTAATATTCTCCTCCCCTCCGTCCCACATAGATAGTCTTTTTATAAAATGTCAACGTGCAAATTTTGGATAAAAATCTCAATTAGTTCTTTAATTTTGTGTCAAGAAAATGTAAGATATCATGCACGGAAAGTGCTTTATTTTTTTATCTAAAAATTGGAGATTTTTTTTTATAGTAGATTATCTCTAATACCAGAAAGGATACACATTTTCATAGATTAATCATCCACTAACATACTTAATATAAAAAAATTACTCACATTCATCGACCATTCACTCATTAATATGCTTAATACTAAAAATGATACATGTGTTTTGAAGAATAACATTACTCTTGCAATACAAAAATAATTTTTGGGGGGACCCAGGGTGGTGGCTCGTGCCACGTCCCCACCTTGAGAGGTTCCATCACTGTCATCCGGTGTTTGGTTTGGCTCTAAGCCTCTAAGTACCCGGATTGGTTCTCCTTCGGATAAGCTAAGACCTTGTCAGGGTCTCACCCCCACCACAATCGTAAGCTTATATATATATACATATTTTTTTTTTCCAACGGAAGACCAAACCAGTTCATTAAAAATCGCCATACGGCATCTACAGATAAGCCAATACAAGAGCAAACCATACAACGGCGAATGAAACCCAACAAAAACAAAAGTACAGAAACAAACACCAATCCAAAGTTGAGATGACTTCGTCGAACTCCAAAGCGTAATGGAATACTCCAAAAAGGAGCCAATACATGGGTAAAGCCATGCCTCTGTCGGAGCCACTACCTGTTCCACACCGAGAAATACATGGATCGGCAACGTGGAACACGTATCCAGACAACAGATGCCCTAGGGTGGCAAAGATCCACACCAAAGACAGTAGGGAACCTGTGGAAATCAGTCAAACTCGGGCAAGGCTGGCCCGAGGCAGGAAGATGACCGGAACTGCAACGACAGAGCCAACGAGAGCCACCACCACCGAACTACAGCCAAACCTCCAATCAACGCCTACAAAAAAACACAAAAAGAAAACAAAAAAATAGAAGCCGCCGCACACCACAAACCACCGCCACCCCCACCGCACACCACCTCCACTGCCAGACAGATCCAAACAACTCCAGCAAAACCCCACCAAAACGCAGATCTGCTGGAACCTGGGATTTTATTGGCGCACACGAGGACAAAGCCTAGCCGTTAGGCAAGAAACCGGAGACCCCTAGAGGTGGTTCTCAGCGATAAAAGGTTCTCGCGTCCTTGTACAATGTAGATTGACTATCGCAATTGATCATAATAGCAGGAGTTGGCTTTTCCACAATGGTATATCCATTCTCAGATTTCTAAGTCACTCTGCTTCCTTACACGCATCTGCTAGGGCTGTAAATCTGACTGCATAGTAGAGTCCGAAATGCATGTTTGCTTTTTAGATTCCCAAGAAATAGCAGCACCTCCTGGCACAAAAATCCAACCAGTAGTGGATTTGGATTTTGCTTCAATGTTGTTCCAACTTGAATCACTATATCCTTCTAAAATAGATGGATACCCAAAATAATGTAAGCCATAATGCATAGTCCCCTTCAAATATCGAAGCACTCTGGTCATTGCGGACCAATGCTCTTGTCCTGGATTACTTGTAAATCGACACAACATACCTACTGCGTATGCAATGTCGGGTCTTGTGCAATGCATTGCATATATAAGACTCCCAATTACACTGGCATATCTAAGTTGATCCAAACAACGTCTAGTGTTTTTGATTAACTTGATACTAGGATCTACAGGAGTGGATACTGGTTTACATTCCAAATGATCATATTTTCTAAGAACCTTTTCTATATAGTGAGCCTGAGATAATGCAACTACATGATATTTTCTCACTATTTTGATTCCGAGAATAACATCAGCTTCACCCATATCCTTTCCAGGTTCCCCGGTGCCTTCGGAGATGAGAAGTTCAAAAAGAAATTGAAGTTTCCCTCTTCATCTAACGCCTCAAAAACAATCACTGTACGGCCACTTAATATCACACGTCTGCTATTCTCCGGTAAAAAAGAACGTAGGCAGCTGATGACTCTATCTGGTGCTCACCAACAGGGTAGACACGATTGTCACCAAACTCATACCACCGATCACGCCCATGCTGTAAACAAGAAACATAAGACCTTCTTAGACAGTACGCCTCGTTGCATTTTAAATATAAGATGGCACTTCTTATACAGATTCAACAAATAATACTTCTTGAGGGTGAAGACAAAAGATACTATTCATTCTTGTTTAAGATGACCAAGACCAAAAGATACTATTGTAATTCTTTCCTAAAAAATTGTCCGTTCTGCAAGCAAATAATATAACTGTATTATATGCGTCTATTTCATAAATTAAAACTGAAAGTCATTGCATTCAATAACTTTTAAATCCAGGTGTATGAACTTTTCCCCTTTAAAAGAGACGTATCCCCGTACCTGTCACTATTTTTTCCGATTTTTTTACCCGATTCCTTGTATCCTATTATTTGGATTTGATATGTCAGAGGTCAGACCCCTTTATATACCCACCCAAGTCCATACAACATATTTAAGATGGCTGTAAACAGTTTATAATCATGATGGTGTTAAAGAATTAAGATACAATCGAAAGTAACCACAGTGGCAACCTTCAAATAAAACCATAAGCAATACTTACTTGGACAAATGCAGTATAGTGACCACCTCCCAAGCCACCATAGTGATTAATAACTGCATACAGCATGTAATGATGGGACTGCTGGCTATTATGAACAATGCAAGTTGAGAGATCAAAATCATCAATCGGGAAGTTAACATATGTTTCCAGCTTATTCTTGAAAAACTGGTTGTACGAAAACCTCTTCAAATGAATAATTAAAATCTCCGGCAATCGCCAAAGATCTAACTTCTTGTTGGCCTGTCGATGCGTCTTGCAGTTAGGGCAGTACCTTCAAGACACAGAATTTCTAGGATTAGGCCAACCCACAAGACAAGGAAAACTGTAAAACATACGCATGCGGAAATCTAATTATTCTGCCGAAAAGAAGTAATCTTTTTGGTATCGCACTTAAATAGATAGAAGTCAAGGCAATAAAACTAAGAAAAAACCAGATGTACTGTTACGTTGCCAAATCTAGTCAAATTCTCGAGAAATGCCAAGAAGATGACAGACATCCAGATTCGACAACTAAAGTGACTTAATGAATGGAATGTGTACTAACCACATGTCTTCTGGCCCTAGAGGCTCCTCCTTCAGGAAGGCTTCAAGGCATTTATAAAGTGAAACAGTTTCTTGAGGTTGCTTTGTAGCTAATCCAGGTCTACAAACCTGTGGCAAAGAGCTTAGAACACAAGTATAGTATACTTGGTCATTTTATCTGACCAAGAAACTAGCACGTTAATGGTCCTGGCTAACCCTTTCACTGGTACTGGCTCAGTCATCTGTATCTTAGGACCCTTCGACAGTGCCCTTTCATCCATCACGTAAAATTCGAAGTCGGGACCCAAATTCAATTCATCCCCAGGTGCGCTGTCTTTTACATCTCCGTCAGATAATCTGGCGCCAGTAACATCCTCCATCTCGAAAACTTCATAAGCTCTGTTTTGATTATCCTCATCATCATCATTCAAAGAATCTTCAGCCCCCATAAAAAATGGATTGAGTAACTTGAAGAACTCTTCATGTATCTCGGATCCTCTGGAAAGGCTAGATATCCTTGCCACAAGAGGAATACCAAACTTCTTCGGCAATGAATTCCTAAGAAAATACATTCGGCCATGTTGAGTCCATTTACATATTGACTAACAAACAAGGGAATGACTACAAATTAAAAGGTGAAAACAAATACATAGCTTTAATGACCAAGCTCTGCCACTAAGATAATGACTGATGATCTTTCACTATCTTAATATGGACAAAAGGCTGCGGATGGTGGGTAGATACAACTGCACTACCCACACTCCAAAAATTATGTGTTATCGAGAGAGATTAAATAGAAAAAAATGGGTCTATTTATGGTATAACTGAAACCCAATGCTTTAGTTCTACAGAAATACTACAGTATCTTTACACCCCCAAGACCAGCAAAAAAAAAAAGAGGATGAAAAAGAAAAGCACTGACATAGTTTCACAAGGCTTTAGCTCTTCTTTCCCAAAGCTTGTAACTGTAAGATTAACTTAAGGAAGTAGTAGGACACCCTCCCAATTGTGACATACTGCAACTTCTCAGGCCCTTCGACGCCAGAGAAATCATCGCCTTTAGCTCGAGTGAATCCTCCGGCCAACCATCCCAAGTTACTGTATCCTCCTCTGTGCAGTTTCAAAGCCACCATCATAGACCTGTTTGGGCAACAACTAGACCTTGTAAAATTTTCTCCACATTTCAAGTGGGTATTTACTTATATGTTCAGGAGATGGCTATATGCTACTCAGCTGGTGTTTGGAGAAACTCCAAGGAAACCATGGTGACAGTATAAATGAATTTGAAAAGCCGATAACTATGTATATATTGCCAGAAAATTTCAGAAATAGAATTTTGCATTCTCCATTGCATACCCGCGCTTTTCTGAAAATAGTAATATGATCTGATGGGAACCAAACAAGAGCCTTGGTTTCCTTTCGTGGCACCTAGTTTGCGGTTTTTTTTTTTTTTTTGACAATTAATTGTTGTTGAAGAAAAACCACCAAAAACAACAGGAGTTGAACCAACCCAAAAAACCAAACGGGTATTGAACCTACCAACAACTAAAACCAAACGATATAATATGCCACAACAAACGCCGGAACGAAAACAAAAAAAAGACTAACATCCATGAATTAGGAATCTGCTATGCATACCCCAATGGTCTCTAAATCTGATCTTTTCATTTGTAGGAGCTATTTTTCTCCAAGCAGCTATACTACCCCTCCGGTCCTTACAGTTCTTGATAAAAACCTCTTCAGCATCAATGCCCTTAAGTTTGCAAGTTCTGCTATTTCTCTCTCCCCATATATAATAACTGCAGCAGAGACAGGGAACCTGGGCCACCCCCACATATACTCCGAAGGTTGGGAATTGAACAATGCGTTCGATTCCCAAACCCTTTGTATCTTGGTATCGACGGATCATAGAAATCACACAACAAACAACCATGAATAAAGAAAGATACAACTAAACTAAATTCAGTGAACCCAAGGAACCTTAACTTGAGGGTAAGATCTTAGTTCTCTTTGACCAGATTTGATGCTTTCTAAAAGGCTTTCTATGTGAAAAGAGAAAGCTAACCAACCCACACAAATACGAGGTTCGGAAACATGCCTACTCTTCGAGAGCCACATCATTGTACTATATCGAGTTATGGAGTACAAACACCTTCTTCTCTCTCAAAGAAACAACAGCCTTTTTCTCTCAATTGTCTAACCCTGAAATTTCCAAAATGTTCTATTTATAAGGCCAATTTGAGTACACACTCCATGCACCGCAACCCCGGTCTGTGTGCTGAAGGTTGTCTACATTCCCAACAAGGCAGCCCCAGATGCACTTAGAAATCTGGAATTTGAAATCTATGTGGTTGTGAATTTCACTATCAGTAAAGCCTCCATTGTTGTATCAAAGCTATACAGCCAAATGCTTTGAAGGTGGGCACTTTTTTCGTTGAGCCTCTTTTTGGATCTTGTAGTTGTGGACTGATATTAGAAGGAAAAAGTAAAGCGAAAGGAACAGAAAGAAAGAAAAAGTTAACTTACGCAAATCCCTTTTGTTTTCTTCTCCTTCCAAGAATCATTCGCTAAATCAATATTCTCGGTGGTGGTGTGTTCGTTGCCGGAGGCGGGAGGCGCTGCCGGTCGTGGTGGTGGGTTTCGCGGCGGTGGTCGTCGCTCTCCCTTTCTCTCTGTACAGATTGAACGAAATGGTTTTGAGGGCTTTCGAATTTTTTAATTTTGCTTTGGTGGGAATAGTATTTTCCAGGTCATGACATAGATTCAAGCTATGTCATGACTCCAAAACGATGTCGTTTTAAAGGTCATTACATAGGTTCAACCTATGTCATGGCTCCAAAACGACGTCGTTTTACTTCGAAGAACTCTTGGAATGATTTCTACATATATCGACTATTATTTAATGATCCGAGACATTCTTCTTGTAGAAAGTTTTATAACACATATGATGTACGAATATCTTCTAAATAAAATGCATAATCGTATTTAATCTAAATGAATTTCTAGTTCTTAAAATTGATTTGGATACGTTGAATCATATCCCTTCCATATCAACAACTCTAAATGGACTCTAAGTACGTTTTCTATCTATCTAAGTAATATTTTAATTATCTAAGACATTCATATTGTAGAATGCAAAAAAATGCAAATCTTGTATAAAATTCACATAATTTGAAACTGAATTAGTAGTTAATCTGAATGAATTTATGTATCTTAAAATATGTTAGATTATACTGAATCAAAACCATAATATCAGGAGTAACCGACGGTGAAGCTCTCTGAACAGTAGTCCCTCGGACCCATTTCTCTCGCTCAAAATCTGAACAGTTAATCTTCCCCAGCCATTTCTTCTCTCGCTCGAAATCTCACCGAACAGGAGAGAGAGAGAGAGAGAGAGAGAGAGAGAGAGAGAGAGTCTTCTCCACCTCCATTTCCGTCGATCAGAATCATCTCCGAAAACGGTCTGTAACTTAGACGAAAGCTCGCTTGGTCGAGCAATGGCGGACTTGTGTTTCCATGGACGCAGTAGTGGTTAGTCATTTAATTTCTTATTTACTCAGGGAATTTTCTATTGCAGCCGTGAAAATTGCGAACTTTACTTCGATAATCGTTATGTCAGTGAATTTCTGCCAATCAACTTGCATATCTGTTTGTAATCTCATCAATCTGGACAATTTTGGCCTCTATGCTCAAGTTCTATTGTTTGTAATAATTCTGAATCCTGGTCTATAACAGTCTTTGGATACCCCTCCCGTCTCAGATTGCTAGTCCATCTTTTCATTCTAGGATGTCTTAAATTATTAATCCTCTTTACAAATGCAAAGTATTGTTTTTTTCAATACGTCTCTCTCCTCTCAAATTGTCTGCATCCATTGTAAACCAAGAGCAAAATAGCAACACCCTTGAGCGATCCCCAAGCCCGCAAACCAAGACCCAATCTTGCGTTACGAGTGTTGCTTCCGCAGAAATTTGACCACTGATGAGCTCAACAAGGTCGAACCACCACCGCCGGCCTCCCCTCCAACACCGCAGATGGTACCAAAATCTCCCAATCAAAGGGTTGTTGTGGCTGATTCTAACAGTGACAACAACAAGAGAGAAACGATGATATGCGGTGATAGAGAGAGAGAGAGAGAGAGAGAGAGAGAGAGAGAGAGAGAGAGAGCAGTGTCAGCTTCCCCAATTACTTGCAAGGGTGAAAACGTCATAACAGTATAAAGTTCGTGGCACTAACATTATGTGTCGTGGCGTTATCATCTGCCATCTCTTTATCTATGAATATGAGCAACTGAGTTTACTGTAGTCATCCAGGGCTGGATTCCCGGGGAAAAGGGTTTGATTGTTGATCCATAAAATAGAAAAAACAACGAAAGTCATTTAATCAGTTTCTGTGATTAGTTCTGATGTGTTCTGAATTTTATGCAGGGATTGAAAATGACCTCTCTAAGCAGCTTTATTTATGTATGTTTCTTGAAATATCAAGTGCTTCTCATGTTATTGAAGATAAAAACAGGATAGAACCTGTAGGAGTCGTCCCTCAAAATTCTATTGAATGGGAGAGCATGAAGAGGGATCATAGGGTCTATGCCTTTTTAGCATGAGGTCTTACCCCTTTCATAAGAAAAGATTGTGTTGCGACGGCCATTAGTGCATCCAGCACTGATCGCCCTGAAGAAAGCATTCAAAACACTTTGGAATCAACAGATAGGGTTGAACATAGAGCTTCTTACTGGTGCAGGGAAGGTGAAAGTGATCCTACAGTTCTTGAGACATTAGTCTACAAGTTGATTGCAAGGTTGTGTGTGATCACTGAAATCCATATACAACCATTTCAAGGTTAATTCGAAACATCTTTATCCTCGTGTTGTTCTTGTTCTTGTGTTGGACTCTGAATTTCAATTGTCTTCTACTGACAGAACTATGTTTCCATATCAGCATATTTTAGACGAGGCCTTCCTATATATTCCTCAAAGGCGATGCGATTTCGAACGGAACATCCCAGGTCCCCAATTGGAATAGGAAGTGATTCAAGAGATGAGTTTGAGACTGGTCATGAGTGCACTGACGCGCCGTTCATATGGACAGATACCTCACCACAATTTCCAATGGCTCAGGTGAGTGGAAGACTTCATATGTGAGTGGCTTAGATTTCTTTTGGTAGGACACAAGACTGGAGGAAGTCACAGGTAGAAGAAAGAGGGAAACAAGACAGCTTCCCCATTTGTTCTTTGTGGGAAGCAAGGGGGAGGAAGGAAAAGATGGGGTAATCTCACGGGTCTAGCAAAATCAATTTAGCAGGAAAATTTTTAATTGGTTTACCACATTTTATCTTTTCTTCGACTTTCTCATCTTTAACCAACACCCATATGCAATTATTGCAGCAGATATTTTTAAACTGAAGTAATTCCTTTATACTCAATGGGAGAGGCAAGGCTTCCTTGCCCTCCATATGAAGGTTTGGACATTTATCTTCTCCTTTCTTGTATAGATACTTGTCAGCTTATGCATATTTTGTATGGCGTGGTCTTTGTTGCAGCATATGTCAACATGTCTTACCATTCGAAAAAGTGTATAGTATCTACAGGGTTCACATCATAAACAACACCTTTTACTCTCCCAGAGCAATAGCCAATGAATTTCACCGAGTTCGGATGATGATTTACAGTAGGATCTCTGAGAAACGTCACTTCTTCCTACAAGAGCAGTTGCATCATTATCAACAAAACAAAGGAACAACCATAAACTGGAAGGTCAACAACATACATGGAACGTGGCATTGGAATCAGCTTGTTCATATAAGAGCTCCCGATCCTCATCCCATATCTTCACTGTCACGTCTCACTGTCTCAGGATTCCGCACCATTTACATGAGAGTCTATCTTTCCACGGTAAAGTTTCCCAAATTGTGTCCGTCCAATAAAATTCTTTTCACCATAATTGTTGATGAGCTTTTCTAACTCTGACTCCCCATATTTGCGCGGCTTTAAACATAGCTTAGGTTTTCCTTGCTTTGCATCTTAAAAATAAAGACAATCGTTCAATAATGGTAGGGCAAAGGTATGAGTAAATTATCCTGTACAAAAGTGTAAATCATTACCCTGAAATTGTCACGTACTTCAATAAAAGAATAGCACATACATTAGCATAACAATTAACATTAGCAAATGCAAAAAGAAACTTTATACAATTGAACCTGCTAAAGAAACTCCATTTCAAAAACCTCGTGGAATAATCAATTTATTTACAAAAGCAATAGCCTTCTGCAACAGAGATGTGGAGTTGACATTATTAACAAAATAACAAAGTGCAGTTTGTCTTCTAAAAAAAAACAAAGTAATGTTTGTAATCAGGGGTGTAAACGAGCCGAGCCGAGCCGAACTTTGTAGAGCACGAGCCAAGATAATTTACGTAACGAGCCTCCTTAAACGAGCCGAGCCTACATAAACGAGCCGAGCATTTTACGAGCCGAGCCAAGTTTTACCGAGCTCGTTTACTAAACGAACCTAAAACTTGAGCTCGAACTCGGCTTGATTACTAAGCCGAGCCAAGCCATGAGCTGCTCGATTTGTTTACACCCCTATTTGTAAACAAACTACAAACCAAAAGCAAAAGAGAAAAAAAAGAAAAAGAAAAAGAAAACTGATGAAAATATAAAGTAACGAGTTTTGAGCTATATAAGACTGTCTACTTGAATTCAATGACATATTTACATACATCACACTGAACACGAGTCTTGTTAGGATTTATCGCAACCCCACAACGCCCCTACGGATCTTGGGAACAATGAATCACAGAAATCTCAAAGACAAACAAATAAGTGCGTAATGAAAAACGGAAAGAAAGTGCGAGACACAAGATAT
>JAXBDA010009672.1:0-12038 GCA_036023075.1 Gaultheria prostrata
TAGCGCTCATGTTCTATCACGGCCTTCAAGTCTCTGCAATCCAATCTTGGCGCTAAAATAGCCTTATTTTCCTGAAAATTAACACAAACACAAACACATACCAAAACAACGCATCAAGTGGAAAATATAGAATAAATAAGATAAAAACGTGTTAACACTACCTTATTAAGGCACTTATATCTACGATATTGCGTACCTATCATCAGACGTGATCATGTCTTAGACTCTCTCAGATGGAGATGGAATCCTTCCGATGGCCAATACTCTGTTAAATCTTGGTACATCAAATGGGAAGATGAATACAACAATCTCAACCATTTAGGTGTTTCTTGCAACCTTATCTGGAACAACCTCAGCCCTCTCAAAACCCAAATTTTTGCATGGCAAGCCATGCAAGAAAGTTTGCCCACTGCCTCTGAACTTATTCGAAGAAATATCAAGGTTGTTGATGATGACTTTGATGGCCTTTGTCCATTTTGCAGCAGGGTCATTGAATCAGCTTCTCATGTGCTACTACTGTGTGATCACGCTTGGGCTATTTGGTCTAGAATTTTACTTTGGTGGAAAAAAGTTTGGGTGTGCCCTGACTCTATTTCCTCCCTTATCTCTTTGTGGTTACATAGTAAGAAGAAGTCTTTGAAACAAGCTTGCTGGAGTGCCTGCTTCTTTGCCACAATCTGGTCCATTTGGCTTGCTTGAAATGATCTCATCTTCAACAATAAAGCTTTGGTTGTTTCCGACACAATTGATCTAATTAAAACCAGGATCGCATCTTGGATCAAGGCCGATTATGATCTCCAAGCTTTCTCGGTGGAATACTTCAAGCTCAATCTCCCAGTTATCATCTCCCTTAAAATTCCTAGAAGGATCGACATGTGAAGCTCTAGCTTATGTTCTCTGATCTATTAGTTAGTCCTTGTTTTAGTCTTTGTTTCATTTCCCATGTTTTGATTTTGGTCATCTGCTTATATCTGGGTTTTTGTGGTGTTGTAAGGTCCTACTTTGGACCCCTGATTCTGTATTCCTCTCTTATCTATAAAGTTCTCTTTCTTTGCTGAGCGAAAAAAAAAATAACATTACTTGTATTTTCTTTTATCAAATAGAACAATAAAGTTCATCATTCTGGATGTATTTCATGTTTTGGGTACAAACTAGAAAATTACTGAAAAGCCATCAAAGGATAGAACTTTGAGTGATTTCTATTTGCCGGGCCATAGAGCAGTAACAGGCCTTGAACCAAAACTCAAAAGTCTTAAAAGAAGTTTTTGATGCTGGTTGTCATCTTCCTCCAAATTAACTTAGCCGAAAGCACAAAAGGAAAATGGCATGGTATTTCTGGCCGAGTTTCCACTAAGCTATTTTTACTATTCTTAGATTATAAATTATTAGAATATTAACAATTCATTCTTCTCAAATATATCAACTAATCATGATTTGATAAGTTCAATTATTCGTCTTGGTGGATCAGTCAATTATGCTACATAAAGGATTTGTCCAGTAATTGGAACTAGGAGATTTTCTCCGTTGAGAAAGGAAACAACTTCTTAATTTCCTAAGAAAATATATTCCCATATTTCATAGCATCAGTTCTAGGTTATAAAGGGACCATCAGTAGGGTTTTGGGTTAGAAGAAGTCCGAGAACACACCACCACGCATACCAGAGATCTTGAAAAGCAAAAGAATTCTTTGTGAGCTTTCTTTGTTATGGATTCTTTTTTTTGAACAGCAAAAAATTTATTAACCTTTGAAAATGAATTACAAAGATTAAAAGGATCGAGGTAACAAGGCATCAAGACGGAGAAGGGGCAGACCCACAAAGAAGACTCCCCTCACACCAAAGACACAAAAGGAAAAAACCACCGAATGTTGGCAAGAAGCCAACAAAACTCTAACAAGAGAACACACCCCAAAAAGATAAACCTAAACCAACTCCCCAAACAAAACCAAACCAAAACACCCAAACAAACACCACTAAGGATTAAGGATTAAGATGACAATCCACTAAGGTTTTCAGTAATTTTCTTGTTGAATGATTTTCGCGTTTTTTTCTATGACAAGCTAAAATCCTCAACTAGGGTGGAGTGGAAGATAAAACCCCATAAATTTTCTTATTGGTTTATAACGTGTGTGTGATTTCTTTTTTCCAACTTGCGTTCATTATTTATTGCTCTGGCTCTTTAATTAATTATAATAGGCATGAAATTCAAATATGAATTCAATCGCACAAGATTTTGTTTTCACAATTTGATACCATCCTATTAATCCTTTTTTTTTTTTGTGAAAAGGCGAAAGATTATTATGAGACATGCACTCGACCATGGGAACATCGAGGCGGGGGAAGGGGAGAGGGATTAACCATCCTATTAATCAAAGTATTGCTTGGTTTATTTATTTATTTTTTGTTGTTCTGGTGTTTCGATTGTGCAGAAAACCTACTAGCGATATCATGAGTTCGGAAAGGGATAATTCCACTGCACTACTTGTAGCATCAGCGTTATGTAGTAGTTCTCTCTTTTCTGTGGGGTTGCTATGGGAAACGAAGTTTAGCGATAAGAAAGATCCCCGGTGGGCGCGGCTATTTCTTACCCTCCTCGGACTTCTTGCTTCAATGACATTCATTTGCTTTTGTAGCTTGCTCAAGATATGTTTGAAGAAGCAGGGCAGGGAAACTATTGCTCGCGGCATGCTTAACAAAATATGTTTTAGGTTAATCGACAATCGGCTGGTTGTATTAGTAAAGTCGTCTGTAGAAAAATTACGTCGGCGTTAGGTTTGGTTTTTTATTTCAGTTTTGTTACAATTCTGAAAACTTATTAGAATTCGAAATCAATGGTTTAAATTTGACTCTGAGCATGTGATCTGCTGCTGTTAAGCCAAAATTTATCACATACTATTCATTAATGCATGTCAAAAAAAGTGCTATTCTTTTTTTGTTGATATTACAAAGCAGCCCTTAATTTTTTTTTATTTTTTTTTCACACGATGATAAGATATTGGTATTTGTTAGATTACTACGAGGATCAGCTTTCTATCCATCATGCTACAAAAAGCCCAATCCTAGTTGGATCTAATTGATACATTTGTCACAGGTATTCCATATTTTGTTTTTTTATCAGCAAAAAGATTATATAAACAAAGATAAAAAAAATAAAATTAAAAAAACAGAAGTTACATATCCTCTTAAGTCTTAACTTCCCAATTAGTAAATAATTGATGGCATGGTTTATGCATGGTTTGGGTTCTAGGATTGGCATGAATCTTTAATTTGTTTGTAAATACAGCTCCAAAAATCATTGAATGGGAGAATGATCAGAGCTTGTTCGAAGTCCTTGAAATAAAAAAGAAATTTTTGAAGAAATGATATAACATAAAGAGAACATAAAATACACGCAAATTGTCGGATCGCTTTTCCACCATCTCTCCTAAAACCAATTGGTGGTAGGAAGGGTTTCAATTAAGTCTTTTATGTCATTCGACATCGCACCCGCAAGTCTATTTTTAGAGCGGTCGCAGGGAATGACATTGTGTAACCAAATCCATGGGGGCACTCCGGCCGGGCCCAACACAAATAAAAATAAGTTTATTTTTCATGTATTCTACCATTAAGAGGCAGATTCTTGTTGGATGGGAGCCTCCAAATGCAGGTGTTTCAAAGCTCAATACGGACGGTACGATGATAAGTGACAATAGGCATTTGTTAGCATTTTCCACACAAAAAAATAAAAGACAAAACAGTTAGAACTTCAATGCATTTTTCACAAATATCAATACCTTTTGATGGATATCTATGTGCTTTTTACGTTAATCAATACATTTTGAGCAAGAGTTAGGTTCCATTAGTTGTAATTTCTAACGTGCATGTGAGGTCCACTCTTCTTTTTTAATACGACAAAAATACCCTCACTTGCATTTGCTTACTACACTCTCCAAATAATCACCCAACCTCCTCCGACCACTGGAACCAGAAAAAAATGTCTTAACTCTTAAGGATTTTTTCGACTACCCGGGAACAACGCCTCCGGCAACCGGAAAAAGTCTAGTTCCAAAAGAACCTGTGTTGGGGCTGGCCGCTGGCAAGAGAAATGGAGTGGCTATGCTCTCATACAGTCATATTCAGGGTGATTCTACTAAGGTATTATCAATATTCTCGGACTACAAGTTTTCATATTAACAAGTCATTCTCCTCACATACATCAACTGATCTGATGACTTATAATTCAAATACACTCCTTCCGTCCCAAAATTCTTGTCCATTTACGTGCATGCGTGCTCTTTTTCAATTGGGTATATCTTTCAAACTATAATATTTTTTACAATTTTAAAAACTTCATTTAATATAACTAAACACGAGAACTATCAAACGATAGTTAAGCAAGGTTTTTGTTTTCTGAAATGGGTCGGGTTTGGGTATGACCTAACCCGTATTTGATCCAACCATATTCAAACCACCTAATATCGACCCGTATACAACCCGCCCAAATTTTAAAATACGCTTTCAGGTAGACTTATTTTTAACACCTCGTGCTTTCATATCAATTTTTTCTTCTCTGACTTTTGCCACTGGCTTTTGGTCTCATTCACGCACGCACAAACATGCATTATGTAACTTTAGTTTAACCATGAGATGATCTTTATCTTTTGCAATTCATTGTCAGCAACTAGTGAACTAGAATAATACTTCATTCCTTTCTATTTTGTTTGTTCTGTTTTTGACTTTTTCATGTCATTGGTGTTTGATTTTGGTAATTTGGTGTGTGCTGTCAAGTTTTCGAGGATAATGATCCTCAACATCTTGACTGCGAGCGCCACTTCATTTATTGCACTCTGGGGCTGGTATTTGCATTGGTGGCGACTGTTTGCTCAATTGTGGAGATATGCTTGATGAAAAGCAAGAAGCATCGCATTGGACTTCTCGAGTACGTGGAGTTCGATCTGGCACTAATACAATTCGTTGTCGCTTTTCTTGAATTTTATTGGATGCGTGATAAAACCTTTCCAATTATCAAGTTCTCAAATTCCCTGGTCTTGGCGCTCCTAATTAGCTACAACAAGGTTATCACAAAAGTAGGCAAGTGCCGTCATTCTGAGATTGACGCCCATTCGGTGATTGTCATCCGCGTCGAGGCTTTACAATCTACAGGAAGCCTGGGTTTTGCATCGACTGGACTTAGGGGCAAAACAGAAAAAATAATAAAAAGTTTTCACATCCCTTAATAAGTTGGATTCTCTAAAAGGGTTCAGTAAATTGGGAAGGAGGGAGTACATTTTTTTTTTTCAATAAGTAAACGAACCTTTATTACATATGTTTACATCCGAGTTACATGTCTACCATAAATGTGAAAATGTGAAAATATCTACTGCCAACCTTGATTACATATGCCTACATCCGAGTTACATGTCTACCCTACCCCGAATCCAATGATTCCGACCTTTATTTGTTCCTTTATTAGATGTCTATTGTCTACCTACCAGTTTCAACCTTTATTATACTCCCTCCGTTTCAATTTGTTTGTCAATTATTTCATTTTCTGCTACGCCTTAAATTGGTTATATCTTTCAATCTATAATATTTTTCACCATTTTAAAAACTTTGTATAATAGAATAAATTGTGAACTATCAAAAAAAATCCATATTGCATATATTTGGAGTTCAATATTAAAAGATATAAGCGATTGAAAACTGACACGATTAACAAAAATTGACAAATAAAATAGGACGGAGGGAGTATATGTTTTCTTCCGATTCCACCCTTCATACAATCTTCTTGGGTTTTTGTGTGACCCAAGTTACTATATTTATGCAGTGATCTTCATTATGGTGTCTCTGAAATTTTCATTTAGGATCGAAACAGTTTATTTTTTCAAGAACGTTGAGCACATTATGGGTACAAAAAGTTAGGATCATCGGAGATTGGTAGACATACAATTGTGAAAATTTTGTCTTACATATTCTCAGCCATCCATTTTTGTAAAATAAAAGGTACCAAATCATATGGCTACCAATATCTATTTAATTTGATTTTTTTATATGAATAGTCTACTCAACATTTCTGACAAATTGAATGATTTCGATTCAAAATATAAATTATAGAAGTTTCACAATTGAGATCACTATGAAGACTTCCAAATCCCCCAAATATGGACTAGGGAGTAGGGACGTTAGCTTAACCTCGTCCTATCAAGATGAAAAAAAAGAAATGAGAGAAGCAAAAAGTGAATCCTTAAACGACAAAACATTTCCATCAACTCACACACGCTGAACCGTCCATTAACAAATTTCTAGGCAACTATCCTGCTGCAAGCCAACTGTAAGTTAGCACAGCCAAATAGATTAATGTCTCATTCTATCTTTTACTTTCCTCTCTATTCTCTTTCTTATTTTCTAATCTCAACCGAATCCGCCAATCAAATAGAGTCGCGAGCATGGTGGGTCAAAATCGGGTGCACAATTGCCTTAGCCGAAGTGGTCCGTCCGGCCACTCTTTTTCTTCGCATTTTCAAATTTTTGAGGGAGATCATAAAGATTGATGTCTTGGGTGTAATTTTGAATATCATGTGTGAATGTGTAAGTGCTACGCTTGAGCAAGTGGCGAAGAACAGACTAATTTATATATGCGCCGGGTTGGGATTTGCTACAGTGGCTATTGTGTTCACCATAGGGGAGCTTTCATTGATGAAGAAGAAGAAATTGGCATTGGCGTTTTTTATTTTTTAGGTTTAATTGTGGCAATTTTACAGGTGACATTGTTGGGTCTACAAGTTTTGCTTAATTGTCTCCATAAATCATTCCCAGTAAAATTCTCCATCTGTTCCCTTGCCAATGCAATTTGGGAACAGAGATTTGGGGCATTAATTACAAGAAGTTTATTTTTCACGTATACTACGATTAGGAGGCAGATTCTCGTCGGATAGGATCAGCCTCCAAATTCAAGTTTTTCAAACCTCAATACGGATGGTGCGATGACAAGTAATTAACGGTAGAGCTACCATCGGTGTTGTAATCAAACATCATGAAGGACAATGGATGGCGGATTTCCACCGGTAGATCCATGCTGCATGCAGTTTGGGAACAGAGATTTGGGGCATTAATTCGTGAAGCTAGGACTTCATCTAGCCATCAACCATAAAAAGTAAATTTGTTTAATTTGTACAAAAATTATTCTACCTTATAGTTAATGCACGACATGAATTATTTGTGACTATTCGCCTTTTCAGAAAAATCGAATGGTTGAAGGATAGGTGAAGTTTTTGCCAGCACTAGGAGATTCTTTTTTTTTTTTTTTTTATAGACAAAAATTTATTAAAACTCGACAAAGAGTACATTGAGAAAAAGAAAATTTCTAGCCAATACAAGCCATCCGACACCAAGAAATAATCGCACTTTTATCTCACTTTCTTCTCATTTTATTTTCTAACTTTCCCTTCATTTCTACAAGTTCCAAACACACCGTCATTTACAGACTGAATTTCTTCAGGAAGCCCCACGGGGGTAACTCGACATTTATAGTCGGTCACATTCAAACATGACCATTAGAAAAAGACAGACCATTAAAAAAGACAAGCAAGGATGTGTGTATTAAGTTTAGCAAAAAAAAAGTCATTCAATAGGACAATCAAACATGACCATTATATGTCTACTACTTTCAACCTTTCTATGTGTACTACTTTCAACCTTTATATGTCTAAATTTGTTCGAACCATATTATGTCTACTACTTTCAACCTTTATATGTCTACTAGTTTCAACCTTTATTATAGGAATATGTCTATCCGATTCAATCCTTCCATACAATCTTCTTGTCTTCTTTCATACCCTACGCTACTTCCCAAACGTGGACTTGGTCCACTGCAGTGATCTTCATTATGGTGTCTCTGAAATTTTCATTTAGGATCGAAACAGTTTATTTTTTCAAGAACGTTGAGCATATTATGAGTACAAAAGATTAGGATCATCGGAGATTGGTAGACAAACAATTGTGACAAATTTGTCTTACATATTCTTAGCCATCCATTTTTGTAAAATAAAAGGTACCCAATCATATGGCTATCAATATCTAATTAATTTGATTTTTTTTACATGAATAGTCTACTCAACATTCCTAACAAATTGAATGATTTCGATTCAAAATATAAATTATAGAAGTTTCACAATTGAGATCACTATAAAGACTCCGAATCCCCAAATATGGACTAGGGACGTTAGCTTAAAGTTTCACAAAACATTTTCATTAACTCACACACGCTGAACCTTCCATTAACAAATTTCTCGGCAACTACCCTGCTACAAGCCTACTGTAAGTTTCTCAGCCAAATACATTGATGTCCCCACCCCTCTCTCTCTCTCTCTCTCTCTCTCTCTCTCTCTCTCTCTCTCTCTCTCTCTCTCTCTCTCTCTCTCTCTCTCGTTCTCTCTTTTACCTTCCTCTCTATTCTTTTTCTTATTTTCTAATCTCAACCGAATCCGCCAATCAAATAGAGTCGCGAGCATGGTGGGTCAAAACCGGGTGCACAATTGCCTTAGCCGAAGTGGTCCGGCCACTCTTTTTCTTTGCATTTTCAAATTTTTGAGGGAGATAAAGATTGATGTCTTGTGTGTAATTTTGAATATCATGTCCGAATGTGTAAGTGCTACGCTTGAGCAAGCGGCGAAAAACAGACTAATTTATATATGCGCCGGGTTGGGATTTGCTACAGTGGCTATTGTGTTCACCATAGGGGAGCTTTCATTGATGAAGAAGAAGAAATTGCGCATTGGCCTTTTTGATTTTTTATGTTTAATTGCGGCAATTTTACAGGTGACATTGTTGGGTCTACAAGTTTTGCTTAATTGTCTCCATAAATCATTCCCAGTAAAATTCTCCATCTTTTCCCTTGTCTTTGCATTTGTCTCTGGGTTCTACAAGTTGATTTGGAATCCCCGCCAACACCATACATTTGTTATGGATTGTAAAAAAAGCACCTGTTATTTGCCGTTGAAATTGTGCAAAGAGATACACTCTACAAAAATTGTCCTTTGTTGCCCATCTTGTGCTGAACCCAAACTTTCCTTTCACCGGTTAGAGATGAATGCCAAATACGTAAGCATCCCCATTAGTTCATTACAATCTGCTCCGAGTGTAGTTGGGGAATGGATACACAACATAGTGACTGAAAACGTGGTGCAAGATTCACTTTCATCGAGTGATATTGAACTTACTGAACTTCCGGAGACACCAGAGGAAGAGCCCGAATCTGAGACCTGAATGTTGCACTTGATTCGTATGTTTCTCTCCCACGACAAAAGATAGGTCATTCTCCTGTAAAGAAAATAATTAGAACTCACCAGAAAATAAGAACTCATCAGATGCAGCCGTGCAGCCTTACAGGAAGGGAGTTGATAGCAAAGAGGGAGTTGTGAGATAATTGTGTGATTGATTATGTATTTTATTTATGCATATGTATGGTGTGACGTTCGAGTTTGTCGTAAATTGATTTCTGATTGTGATGATCAACTGAATGAATTTTCTCTCTCTTAAACTTCATTTTACAATTAAACCCTACTGAACAAATTCTAGTAATCACACACACGGGCTGCCCATTTTCCCCATGGCCATGGCCCCGTGGGATTGTGACCTTGAATGAAATCCAACAGTTTCTTGCTTGATACCAACCCAGAAGAGGAGTCAGTCCTCTCTCTCTCTCTCGGGTTTACTTCACTTTTTTTTTTTTGCACAGCAAAAGAGGGATTTATTAATCAAATATCGAAGATACAAAATTAAACGGAGCAAGAGAAAACAAAAAAGCCTCTCGGGTTTACTTCACTTGGTGGACCAAGATCATTCAACTCAAGATTTTGATGATTTCTTCTGTTGAGAATCCATGGCCCAAGATCAGCTTTTGGTAGTGGATAAAGGTGTCTTTGGGAGTACTGTGGCGTACGAGGAAGACAATAGGCCACACGAGCCCCATGCTGTTCGTGAAGTACAACAGCGGAGGCGACCTCCTCTTCACGTGTGGCGTAGAACGCGAGCCCGTCCTTTGGTCAGCAGACACCGGCGAACGCCTCGTCACCTACAGCGGTCACGCAGAAAGAACCTGGTCCTTCGATGTCTCAAGCAAGCCTCTCTCTCTCTCTCTCTCTCTCTCTATATATATATATATATGTGTGTGTGTGTGTGTGTGTGTGTGTGTGTGTGTGTGTGTGTAGACGTATATTTCATTGTGTTTTGATCGATGATTTCCATGTTGGAATCGTTTGTTCTTAATTTTTTATGCCGGAAAGAAACTAAGGTTTACTGGATTTTGGTTCTAGGGAGATTTTTTGTTCTCACCTCTTTCTAACCATTTTTTTTTTTTTTGGGAATGCCTCTTTCTAATGAACCCTTTTCTCTGCATCTCCATCTCCAGCTTGGAACCCTTTGACTCCCTTGACCCTTTTTTGCACCTCCATCCCCTTGACCCTTTTTGCATGTCCATCTCCAGCCTTTAACCCCTTTTTTTTCCCCAAATTTGAGTCATATTTTTGGTAAAAACCCAACTTGGTCCTGGGCTACGGAGATTTTTTGCCTCGACGAGAAGAATCGGAATTAGGCAAAATTTTGATTTTTATCCGAATATTATAAAAAAATATCCCAGAATAAGTAATGAAAAGACAGCTTAAGCTTGGTTCTATTTTGCATTGCTGTTTGGATTTCTTTTGAAGGCCTTTTTAGCTACTGCTTGGATGTGTTGAGGAGCTGTCTTCCCTAGAGTGCGTTATTTCCAGGGTCCTTGTCACATACTCCATCCGTCCCATTTTGTTTGTCAATTTTTGATAATCGTATCAGTTTTTAATCGCTTATATCTTTTAATATTGATCTCCAAATATATGCAATATGGATCTTGTTTGATAGTTCACGATTAATTCTATTATACAAAGTTTTTAAAACTGTGAAAAATATTATAGATTGAAAGATATAAGCAATTTAAGGCATAGCAGAAAATGGAATAATTGACAAACAAATTGGGACAGACGGAGTATTTCTTTTCTCGTCCAATTGTTTGTTGTATGTTTTTCTTTTGATCTGTAGATCTCTCAATTCATGGTATGTCATGTCTCTTAGAGATCTCTTCACTCTCTTTCCTCGATGTATCCGTTGTCGAGTTCGTTCTAAAAAATCTTTTGCCTTTTCAAAAAAAGAAAAGAAAAGAGAGAGAGCTTAAGCTGTCTTTTCTTGGATATCGTCTAAAAGATTTTGGTAGTTCTCATAATTTTTTATTTTTCAAAATCCTCACTTTGAGACCATCCTATAATTTTTCTTGGATATTGTCTAAAAGATTTCGGTAGTTCTCATAATTTTTTATTTTTCAAAATCCTAACATTGAGACAATCCTATAATTACCAAAAATTTTATGGAAAACCATCAAATCCAATTTTTTTTTGAATAAAGACAAAATTAAAAAATTCTTAAGCCAATAGCAATGGAACGAAGAATTGGCAAGTTCGTTGTTGGATCATGTATTTCTATTCCGTTGGAAATACTCGTTGCAATTTATGTACATTTATGAAATAGGAGACAAGAATGCTACTAAAATAATAATGTCCATACTTGAATAATAGAAATAAGAGTATGAGAAAACTTATATTGATTGAGGCATGCGTAGTGCTCTCCTAAGAGAAGATATGTCCTCGCTTGTATCTAGTCGCGTGACATTCCACTCTCAAGATACAATGATCATCCATGAAACCTTTGTGTGCAGCTAAAGTTTTCCACACAAATCACGAATAGTTCATATGCTGAAAAACAATAAACCTATATTTCAATACATGTGTGTTACATATAGCTCATAGGTTTGATAAAATTTTCTTGTCAAGAACAGCCTCCTCAATCTTGTGGATTAGCCACCTTTTCATAGAAAAACAAACCTCCTGTCAGTGAGTCTTGTGCAATTAGACACAATAAATTGCTTTAAAGATATTTTTAAAAGCTTTTTCTAACATATTCGTAGTTTTTTTTTTTTTTTTTTTTTTTTTAAATACGGAACGATATGAATAATGGAGAAAGTCCATGAAAGGAAGA
>JAXBDA010009673.1:0-12032 GCA_036023075.1 Gaultheria prostrata
AGGCGGCGGAAGCAGGCGCCGGAGGTGGAGAGGGATGCCGGAGGAGGTGGGTCGGCGGTGGTGGTGGTGAGCTCCTCGCCCTCTAATTTGGTTGAAGGAAAGGAAATGGGGGCGACGGAGAGAGAGAGACGATCTGGGTTTTGATTTTTTTTTTTCTCCAGTTAAGTTTGTGGCCCCACTCTCTGCCACGTCAGCTTGTTGGAGCTTGTTTGGAGCCGTGTGTTGTAAACGTATCATTTCTGCTGTAAAGGGAGTTCCGTGACTTCCGGATTCTTGGGTATCGTATTTTTTTAAATCTTCTTGCAAGGTTTTTCTTTATATGTTTATTTGTTTTATTACAAAATCCGGTAAAGAATGTATTTATTTGTAATTAGCTAGGATATAAATAAAGAATTTCCACAATGAAGGATCTTTTGAGAATTGCACTTTTGTTAGTATTTGTCTCACAAACAAGCCCCTAATTTGCTGTTACTTCTTTATAATTTTCCCTTGCAACATTTTCCTTGAAGTAAATTCCTTCTTTCTTTTCTATTTTTAGGAACATTCCTTGGAGTCCTTGAAGACTAGAGAGTCAAATGGAATATATTCTTTAATTTTCCATGGAGTTCCTTGAAAGTCTTTTTTCCAAAATGTAAGTCCCATTTTGAAAATTCAAAGAAAAAAAATGTTTAGATTTTCAATTCTGCCCTTAAAATGTTTGAAAATAATTGTAAAAGTGATAATCAAAGGACAATAACGAAAAGAGTAATTTATCTGGACATCCCTTGAACTATACCTCTTTTTGTGGGACATCCCCTAAATTAATTTCGCCTACACAGAGATCCCATCATCTTTCTAAATCTTTCTCGTACACCCCTTCCGTTTGCATTCCGTCAATAACCGTTAGTAATCTGACGGAAGTTGTGCCAAATGTTTTTTTTTCCAACATTGCCCTCATACATCACACCCAACCCCTCTCTCTCCCCTAAATTTAATTTTTTTTTTTAACAAAACAAGCATACCTTTTTTTTTTTGTAAAACGAAACAAGTACATTCAAGCACATCCTAACTTAGGAACAAAATATTCTAATCTTCTGAAAACAAAAAGCATTCTAATTTTTTAAAACAAAATTAATACACCAAAAAAATTTCCAACACAACAAAAAAATAAAATAGAAAACACTCTATGTTTCTCTCTCTCCCTCTTTACGACTGGAAAACCTCTCCTTAGGGATGTCCATCTCGCCCGACCCTCCCCGATCCAACCCGTCCCCTCTCCGAATGAATAGTGGATTCGGGAATTTTTTTCGGGGATTGGGTAGGGTATGGGGTTTTTTAAAAAATATTTCGGGGATCGAGAAGGAGATGGTATAATCAATCCCCTCCCCTCCCCGCTCCTCCCTGCATCCTCATTCACATATTGAATTTTTTTATGAAAAGAAGCATGATTCCGAGGTCATGGTATTCCAAAGGCCCATTGTTTGGGCTTTGTATTTGATGTTGAAAATTTTAATTGGTTGGAATTGGTTTGAGAGAGAGAGGGTCCTGATAGTAATCCCAAAATTTAGTTTAGGGAACCAAACGTGGGATTAACCAAAATATGGGATATCCCGATGTTAATCCTGCACGAATCAAACAAGGAATTGTGTGAGATTCAGAACCAATTTAATACTAGAACAAATAGTCCAGCACTACTAATCCTGAAATATTAATCTTGTCAGTTTTAGTCCACGAATCAAACAAGGCGTTAGGGAAATAGGGTGGAGACGGGGGAGACTTGCAGAGAGAGGGATTGACCAGAAGAAGAGTGCTTTAGTTCAATTAACGGCAGCAGTGCCATTAGGCTGTGTTCGTGATCTTTGTCCACCCTCTATTCGTGAGACCACATTCTGTTATTGTCCAACTCTTTTTCTCGGCACTATCTTGTTCGTGATCTTTTTATCAGCATAAAAATTATAATTAGCAATGTGTGGATTTACATCATTCACATTTTTTCGGTCTATATTTCAGAGTTACAGTAACTACGTTGTCATAACTTGAAAGCTAGTTGCAATGCATAAATGATTTTTGGGTCTTGCTGTATTGGTCTCGATTGATCTTAATTCTGGACTTGGGGATACTGCTGTGCACGGGCAGGTGCTTGGCGGGCCAAAAATGACGCCGTTTCAAGGCCCCAATGAGCAAAAATTAAAAAACAATCAAAACGACGTCGTTTCATGGTTTCCTAAGCTGATAAAAAATTACGGCAAAACGATGCCGTTTCATGGTTTCTTAAGCTGATACGAAACTAAGTCAAAATGACAACGTTTTGACATATTTTTTATCAGCTTAAGAAACCATGAAATGATGTCGTTCCATTTAAACCAAAACGGCTCGTTTTGACTATTTTTAATTTCTGCGCGTTGGGGCCTTGAAACGGCGTCGTTTTTGGCCCGCCAAGCACGTGCCATGCACAACAGTATCCCGACTCCCTTAATTCTTCAACTGTTTTGACTTCTGATTACTTGTCCTTACATGTGTATTTTCTTTTTGGATCCCCGATTTCCCGTGGGATCCCGTTCCCCCGCATTAGGGCAAAGATGAAGGTTAAAAAGAAAACCCTGTTGGGACTGGGGAGGGGATGTGAATTGATGTAGATTTAGGGATTGGGGATGTAGGTATACTCCTACCCTCCCAAGCCCATCCCTACCTCTCCTATTTTAATAGGTTCTCTCTCTTCTCCGGCCAAATTTCTCCAATCTCATCTCAAGAAAACCCGCTCTCACTAGACTAATTTCTTCTCTCTTATTCAACTCTCCACCGACTCCTAGGGTTTCGAATTGGGGACTTGAAAAAACCCCTTTCTTCTGCGATTTCCGTGCGGTGGCGGGTGGTCACCGGCGACGGTGATTGGTGGCGGTGACAACAGGCAGGGGCGACAGTGGTGGTGGACTCTGAAATAGGTATGGGGAGTTAGGGTTTGAGGTCGAAATTGGGGGGTTTTGATTGCGGTTTAGGGTCTGGGTGTAACCGGTGTGGTGGTGGCGGTTTGGGTTGTTTGGCAATGGTGGTAGATATTGGTGGTGGTTCGGTGGTGGTTGTAAAGGTGGCCATGGTGGTACGTGGTGGCCGAAGTAGGATATCTTCCAACGTTTCATATATGTTCCTGGTTAATAAGAAAGTGATCAAACCTGAAAATGCAACTCCAGTATTTGTTCAAATGGAGAAGCGGATCCTTCAAAGACTGTAGAACAATGAACAGCTGATGAACATCCCAATCGGGTTTCTTCGAGGTTTGGATGTGGCTCCAGCTTTGTAACATTTTTGGAAAGTGGCAATTTTGTTCTTGCTTCGAGTGTAAACTGGTGATGTCTTTTCCTGTTAATGCCAAAACTGTTTTTGATTGTGCCAAAACTCAATTGCGTGAAATGCTTGTACTCATGTGTAAAGTATAAACTCTTTATAAATTGGAGTGTTGGCACATGCTAAAATAATGTTGGCATTATCACTATTTTTTTTATAGATTGGTATATAATAATAGTAGTTCATTAATTTCCGTCAGTTAATTTAGTCCCTTTCAACTTTTGAAAGTTTACGGTTTTCGGTGTAGGCAAAATTAGTTTAGAGGGTGTTCCACGAGAAAAGAGGTAGGGTGTCCAGGTAATATTACTCTAACGAAAATTGAAACCAACTTTTATAGGAGACATGCATTAAATGAATGTCCGGTCAGAAAGTTGGAATTCCAAAAAAGACTAACAAAATGGGATGGAGGAAATTAGAAATGCTATAATATACTCTTTCCCATAACTTCTCATACCAGACCAACCCACTAAAATGCAAATAGGGATCAGAAATGTGGTAATACTGTCTTACTCCTCGCATAATCCATGACTGTTAATGTCTCTAGCATGACGATTTTGGGGCTATAAGGCCGCTTAGAAGTATATTTTTTTTGAAGTGGGAAGTTCCTTGAAGACTAGAAAGTCGAGGAAAATGTACTCCCAACTCCAAAGTTGCAGCGATCGGCCAAAGGCAAAGTGAGAGCTTGAAACCTCCGGATATAATTGCCTCAGAGCCTATCTCCCAAAGGGTCAGTCTCTTTCTCCCTCTATGTTCTCTGTACAATTGTGTAGCGCATGTCTTATTAGTTGTGTTTGCAGGGAGTAAATTTAGATTATAGCTTTATGAGAGCATCTCCAGTCCTTACTCTTTCAATCCACTTGGAACTAATTTTTTTAGTAAAACCCCTCTAAACTCTTGTTTTGCTTTCATAATTTACAACTATACCATTAACGAAGCTTTTACTCAAATTTTCGCGTTTGAGTTTGTGGAGTACTTCGTACTAAAAGAAGCTTTTGCTCAAATTTGAGTAAAGACCGGAGATGTTGTTAGATGTTATAGACGTTGAAGTTTAATAGAAACGGATAGCTTCAAATTAGCTAGAATCTAAAATTTGCTCCCAAAACACTCCAAACTCAGTTTCCCCATGACGAGGATTCAGAATTTAGACTAAGTTTCAGCTCCTTTAATTCTTGCCCATTTGTGTTATATGTATAGTTTTTTTTTTTGCTTCTTTTCTCTTCGGTTTGCTCTTTCGAAATTCTTTTGTCCTTTCTATGATTCGCTCTTGAAGAAGTTAGGATTGTATAGCTGGATATTCCCAATTTTGTTCATCAACTTATTAATGGGTGAATATCCATCAGTCTTATTCTGAAAGAAGTGATTTAGCCTCAATTCTCTACTTGTCGTATTTATTTATAACCGGGTATCTAGCCAGCTTGCACGCATCTCAACAAATCCCAAGGCCCTGACGTTACCGAAAGGGCAGACCTCCAATGACCTCAAAATTTTGAATGTTTGACCTTCGTGGGATTCAACCTTGTGACCTCTTGGAGGGCAAACCCTTTGATTGCTGTCTCATACTCAAACAAACCCTTGTTACAGATTTTGAGCGAGGAATAGAATCCAGGATGAACACATTTTTAGTTCTCTATGTTCTGACTGGATGTGTACTCACGCGATCAATTGGTGGACAGGAAAATTGCGTTACTGACGAGATTGGCCTAATCCAAAGTAAAGGATCTTCCCTCTATTGATGGAGAATATTGATTGACTGACACTAGGAACTGTATTCAAATAAAAATAAAGGGTTGTTTTTTGGTAGAAATTTAGGTGGTTGTGCGTAATTAATTGAGATTTATTTATTTATTTTAGTACTGTTATATGCCATGGGAGACTGCAAATCCGTGATTCCAATGTTGGAAGGAGAAGAAGATTTAGTTGCTGCTGCCCAGCGCATTGTAAGAGCATTGGTAACTAGAAGGATTTTGATCGCCAGGCTCTGATACCAATGATAGGTGGGAGAGGAATTACTCACAACGCAAAATTCAATTTTATTTCATAATTGCTGCAGAAATCTTAGTTACAACACAAAACACAATTTTATTGCATACTTGCAGAAGAAATCTTAATGGGACAGAGCAATTGTTTAATCTGAGATTCGCATTCACAAAAATTTGTTTCATTCTCTCTCTCTCTCTCTCTCTCTCTCTCTCTCTCTCTCTCTCTCTCTCTCACACACACACACACACACACACACACACAAAAGATGCAAGTAAGCAATGCAGATCACAAACCCTCAAAACTTTCACAGTGAACACAATAAAAAATCTATCCTCCCAACCTCCTCAACTCACCGAAAATCCAACCATTTTTTTTTAATCGAAGAAATTCAGCTTCCTGCACTTCTCTCAATCTTGTTCCCTCACATTGCTCTAGTATATCCTACATATCTAAGTTTCCCCTTCATCAAGTTTATTTTCCAACAGGCTTGCTCCAAGACATTTAATTTCTGCATGCTTGTTTAGGTGTACATCTGTTAGTGATTCAAGTCGTTGCATCAGGTTTCTTATCGAAGCACAGGTTTGGTCAGTAATCAAAATTTTCACATAATTTGTTTTCAAAAAAAAAAAAAAAAGCGAGAGGAAGTTTTCCATCTCTCTTTCGACTTTCTGTTTTAAGTACTGATATTCCATCTTTATCACACTGCTTAATTTGCATATGCAGATTAAGATTCTTCAATGGCTGAAGGTATGCCTTTCTTTGGATCTCTAAATTGCTCTCTCTTTTTTGGTTAATGTAATATGAATCTATGTTTAAGATTTTCTTTCAGTTTGTAGTTTTTCTTACTTTTTTGGTCAATTATAAGTCATAATTTGCTGATACCATCATGATTGCATAAATCCAAATATGTTCAACAAGTATATATAAAAGCCCTGGGAGTGAAGAAAAGTAAACTTGACTGTCTGGCTTCCCAGCAGCCCTTAACAAATACATAGTAAACTAGGTAAGATTAGGCTTCAAGACTTTGAGCTTCCGTAACATTTTTTGTGATTTTCTCAATAAAAAGTGAGTTTGTCTCATATTTTATTTCTCCTTTTCCCCCTTAAATATAAGCTTGTGTCTGATTATGCAACATATGCAAATATAGAGTGATCAAAGTGTGAGAAAAAATGTTTAAAGAAACCCAGTTCCTCGGTTTGTTTCTATGCAATTTGAAATTGGTGTAGTTAGTACACAATTGTGAGCTTGTGAAATATAATTCCTGAATTAGTGTGATCTTCCTTTGTTTGCATCAGTGGCATTGGAGAACTTAGTATTTGGAAAAACTAAGTGAGTAGGGGAGAGATGTTGGCAAAGAGTCACAGAAAAAAACATACAGTGGAGCCGCATTACTTTTTGTGGGGAACCTAGGTTATGAAGCCTCAGAATATAGTTTATTGTGTTATCTTACTAAAGGCCTACCCTAGGAGATGCCAATTTGTTTCATTGCTCCTATTTATACACACAAGAACACGATTTTGATATATGATAGGGTATTTTATAACCCGCTGCAATACACTCAGGCCCTCTTGAGGGTTGTGCACTTGACTCACCCGCATAAGAGAAGGCTATTCTGACTATTGTCAACACAGTGATTCGATCGCACATGGTTGTGCTCTGGAGTCAGCTTTGTTAAAATTCACCTTAGCGGGTGATGGTGATGGTGAATTGGTGATGGCGATGGTGTCATTGGTGATATAGATTGCAAAAGCTTTGGAAGCTTGGAGAATCATTAAATGGGTTTGAGATTTTCTCCAGCTCCAGGCCACTAAGCTTGACCAATGATTGATTGCAAGCCGCATGGAGATACGTGAGTTTTGAAAGGATATCTAGTAGTGAGGATTTAAGGCCCTGTAAATATTCTCTTGTGGAGCATTCAGAATGTTGACATGTGGACGGATGGGACACAACAGGACAACTTTTACGATACACAGCCAAAAAACAATAGATATAAGAGAGAGACAATGTTTGGTAGATAGGTTTCCGATGGCTCTGTGGACGGATGGCTCTGTGGAGTTGAGAGCAATGCTCCTTGACGGGTATGTGAAGTAAACTCGAAGCTTAGGCATGTTGTTAAAGAAGTTTTCTCGAATCACGAGCAAATTGTCATTTCCTTGAAGCAACAATGTCGAGCTCGGGACAGTTTGGCGATTCTGGCGAATTGCGCAAGCTGTGATTGATAAGCGATATTCTTGTTGTATTTTTCCTTTCCACCTAGTCTGGCATCTTCTCTGGAAGTAATTCCAGCTTTCACCAATTATTCGGGTTTTTCTCCTTTTGAGGAAGTCATTGTCAATACCAAGTCTCAAACAACATCGTGCATCTTCACATGGTAATCGTCATCGCATTTTGCCAACGCAGGCGAATCTATAAGACCTTGCAATATTGCATCTCCCTTATCATGTGCCTCTGCTAGAGCAAGATTACTAGAAAGAATCCCCTCCTCTCCCCGATATTCTATCAATTCAGATTTCTCATTCATGGAGTCCTCAGGATATAATCCACGAAATAAAAAATATTTCTTTTCATTCGAATTCTTTAATTGGCCATAGCTAACCTTTAGTACATTGAAAATGTTTACGTTCAAGTCTTCGATGAGAGATGTAGCAGACGACCCTAATTCTCTGAGAAATTTGTCCGTACGCTCACATTTTCCTCCTTCCGTAATCCACTGCTTACAACCTTCAATGCTAGTGGCAAGCCACCGCACTCAGTAACAATGTGTTCGACAAAGGGTTTAATGGTTGGAAGCATTGCGACTTGTTCTACTTCTGAGCAAAACATCACCCATGCTTCTTCTTTTGGTAAAACTAAGACGGAGACTTCAACATTAGTGTCCATCTTCCGGCAAACATCATATTTTCTGGTTGGTAAAATAACTTTGCAACCATTTTTGTGATTAGCATTGGGGAACGCTATAACACTTAAATCCACCTTATCCCAAACATCATCTAAAAGCAACAAGTACCTCTTGCCCTCAAGTCTTTGAAACAATTTGCTTGCAACTTTATTATGAGACTCATCAGAAGTTATTTCCATTGATAACCACTTCGCAACTTCATTCTGTAGCAGTTTCATGCTCCAAGATTTCGAGATAGTCACCCATATTAAGAAATCAGACAATGTTGTGACTTGATTTTGTTTATTTTTTATTTTGCCTGAAGTCACAACATTGTTTGATTTCGCGATATGGGTGACTGTCTCAAAATCTTGGAGCATTAGAAAGCTACATAATGAAGTTCGGAAGTGGTTATCAATGGAAATAACTTCAGATGAGTCTCAAGCAAATTGTTTCAAAGACTTGGAGCAAGGAGTACTTGTTGCTTTTAGATGATGTTTGGGATAAGGTGGATTTAAGTGTTATACGGTTCCCCAACGACAATCACAAAAATGGTTGCAAAGTTATTTTAACAATAAGAAAATATGATGTTTGCCGGGAGATGGACACTAATGTTGAAGTCCCCGTTTTGTTTTACCAAAAGAAGAAGCATGGGAGATGTTTTGCTTAGAGGTGGGACAAGTCGCAATGGTTCCAAACAATCAAACCCTTTTGTCGAACATATTGTTACTCAGTGTCGTGGTTGCCACTAGCATTGAAGGTTGTAAGCAGTGTATTACAGGAGGAAAATGTGAGCGTATGGAGAAATTTCTTAAGAGAATTAGGGTTGCCTGCTACAACTCTCATTGAAGACTTGAACGAAAACGTTTTTAATGTTCTAAAAGTTAGCTATGACTAATTAAAGAGTTCGGAGGAAAAGAAATGTTTTTATTTTGTGGATTGTATCCTGAGGACTCTAAGATTGAGAAATCTAATTGATAGAATATTGGAGAGCGGAGGGGGGATTCTTTTTGGTAATCTTGCTTTAGCAGATGCACATGATAAGGGAGATGCAATATTGCAAGGTCTTATAGATTCGTCTTTGTTGGGAAAATGCGCTGACGGTTACCATGTGAAGATCAACGATGTTGTTCGAGACTTGGTATTGGCAATGACTTCCTTGAAAGGAGAAGAACCCGAACAATTGGTGAGAGCTGAAATTACTTCAGAGAAGATGTCAAACGTGGTGGAATGGAAAAAGGCAACAAGATTGTCGTTTGTCAATCACGGCTTGCGGAATTTGTCAGAATCACCAAACTGTCCCGAGCTCTTGACGTTGTTGCTTCAAGGAAATGACAATTTAATTGTGATTTCAGAAAACTTCTTTAATAACATGGCTAAGCTTCGAGTTTTAGATCCGTCAAGTACCAATATCAAAACTTTGCCAACTTCAATATCTAACTTGGATAGTCCCCGAGAACTAGTCCTTTTAGATTGCATCAATTTGTAGGTTCTCCCCGAAGCAGTAGGTGCACTCAAGGGGCTGGAGGTGCTTCAAGTCAGAAAGGCTGATAGATTTCAGAATCCATCACATCACGTTGGAGATTAGGAACAACAGGGTTCAACATGTAGTCTCTCTCAGATTGAAGTACTTGGACTTAGAGGTCCCCTCAGCGACAAATGTACAGATATTGTTGCAAAAGAACTGAGCAACTCGAATTCACTGTGTTCCCTTGAATTGGACTTCCAGAAAAATAGCTTGTCATGGAAACAGAAGTGCTTGACACAATTTATTTTCTTTATTGACTATGGCCGGTGCATTTACTTCAATGTTCCTGTTGAATTGCCGTTGAAGAATTGTAAGAGGTTTTTGGCTTATAGTGGAGAAAGATTTGAAGAAAGGGGTAGCAGCCTTTCCTCTGCTGTAGAGGATGTACTGAGTCGTTCAAAATGGTTTAAAATAAGTATCCACACAAAACTTTGAACGCTGTCGGATGTGGGTGGGCTCAACACGTCCGAGTTAATATGTTGCATTGTTCAAGAGTGCAACGAGCTTGAGAAAATCGTCAACAGCAATGGGCTAGAAATGGCTGCTTTTCCAAATTTAGAACGTTTATATCTGAGCAAGCTGCGCAGTTTGAAAATCATTCTTTGTTTGGAGATGGAGGAGGGACCATCACTTCCTCCACAACTACTACAAAGGAGTGTAAACAGCTTTACCAATCTGAAATTATTGGAACTAGTGTTTTGTCCATTAATTGAGCAGCTCTTCTCAAGTAGATTCATGCTTCAGCAACTATCCAACCTGGAATCATTGGAAGTAAGTTCATGTGAAGGATTGAAGGGGATGATTCCAGATGATCAAAAGGTCGAATATGTGGTTCTACCCAAATTGAGGACATTGTACCTCTTTGACTTGCATGAATTTGTCATCTTTTTCAAAGGGGTTCCCATGGGTTGGGAATCATTGAAGGAGATGCACATAAGAGGGTGTCCAAAGTTGAAAAAACTCCCATTCTACACCAATAGCGCTCCTAATTTGAACAAAATTATGGGCATTCAGGAGTGGTGGGATGCATTCGAGTGGGACAACAATGCTAACAAGTTACAACTTTAGCCACTTTTGCACCCCATGCGTTAGTTGTAGCTTATTTTTATATACTCCCTCCGTCCCAAAATAGATTTCCAAAAGCACTATTCACACTTCTCAAGAAGTTATTTATATTTCTTATTTTATGGAGTAATATCTTTTATGATTTTAAAAACTTTGTTTAGTAAAATTAAGCAAGATAAACAAGATCCATATTGCATATATAACTCATCATAGCTTAAACGGCTTCATTTACTGTACACCCCCTAAACCATCACCTTTTGTCATTTTCACCCCCTAAACTATAAAACCAATCACTTTCACCCCCTAAACTATCAAAATTAATCACTTATAGACGCCGTTAACGGAATAACGTGAAAAGACTCATATACCCTACGAAGGGAAAACTAGGGCTTTTACACACACCCAGCGCAAATCTCTCTCTCTCTCTCTCTTCACCGTGATACAGTTTCTATGGATGAAGATCGCTGAAGCTCAAAAGGCAGAATCGATTGCGACTCTGTTGCTTGTAAGTATGCTAACCCAAAACTTCACTATCGTGATATGAAGCATTCGATCCGTTTGGTTTTTCACGGTTTAGAACCCGAAACGTGAAAACTTTAAACTTTTTCCTGGGGGATTGAAGTGGGAAATCTGTTTTTTTGTTTTTTTTATGTTTTAGTGGAGTACGATGTTAGGGCTTTAACATCGATCCGTTCGATTTTTCATGGTTTAGAACCCGAAAAGTGTGAATGTTCAATTTTTCATGGTTTAGAACCCTAAAAGTGAAAAATTTAACCATTTTTCTATTGGATTGAAGTTGGAAATCTATTTTTTTGAAGTTTTAGTGAAGTACGATGTTAGGGCTTTAACAAATTCTTGGGTCCTCATCTTTCTTCTTGTTTCATGTTCGGATGGGTTTTTACCCTTGATGAACAGAAAATTGTTGAAGCCTTATACCGTAGCTCTGAATTGAATTGTGTGCTTAGTTGTCTTCCATGCCGTCAAATTTGTGGAGAAGGTAGATGTAAATTCCCCTTGTCCATCTAGAAGTAGTGTACATAAGGCAGTCAGTTTTGTTGTATGCATCAAGTTGCGGAGAATTGTTCTAAAAAGTCACCCCACTATTTTTCCTTTGTTTAGACTTGGGTAATAATAGTGTCTTTGGATGGTGAGAGGAGAAAGGAGAAGAAAGGGGAGGGTTTTCCATTAATGGTGAGAGAAGAAAAGAGAGGGGAGTGGTTTCTCACCCTCCCATCCAAACAACCCTGAGAAATCACTCTC
>JAXBDA010009674.1:0-12030 GCA_036023075.1 Gaultheria prostrata
TAACCCTCAAATTCACTTTGGAATGTTAAAACCAACCTTTTGACACGTGATTTTATCAACCACTTTGTTATATGTATCGGACACGCACCTTATTGAGTACATGTGACACTTTTGGCGAAAATTATGATGAATGGCACTAAATGTGGAGTTTTGAAACGATTAATGAGTACAAATGAGAAACATAGATATTTGAAGGTATTGTTGTGTGTGTGACACATATGATCGAGTATTATGGACATAAATGGGTTGAATTAAGCGAATTGATTACATTGACTTGAGATTGATTAAGAAACGAGAACTTGTGTGACCTGAAAATTTGTGCACTAGGGCCACCACTCGGTGAGTCTCTAGGAAGGGTTCCACGAGGCCCATAAGACTCGAACATGGGTTCCACGAGGCCCAAAAGACTTGGAAGGGGTTTCTACATCCACAAGCTTGGAATTGATGAACTAATGAGATGGATAATTAAAGGGCGTGAAAGTGGTTGAACGGGGACACTAAGTGATACGTGCATACTTAATTGGATACTCGGATACACATTTGAACACCCGATACGATTGGTAATGGTTATGAATGAAACGATGGACACTTGAGTTATTTTTGGACACCTTGGTATTCTTTTGAATATTGGGATACTTTGGAAGCATTTTATTAATTGTCCTAGTCATTTGTGTCGTCTCATGTTATCCCATTTTCTGATGCACTTATCATCTTTATACACCTAGCGTTAGTAGATCGGTGTCCTACTGGGTTAGTGAGCTCACCCTATCATTTTCAGGTACCCGGCATGGAGTATGAGTTGATTGCTTGAAGTGTGGACGCATGGCATGGAGCTTTATGTTCATGAAATCATTTTCCTATCTTTTGTCTCACATTTATTTTGAAAGATGGTTTTGTAACTTCTACCTTGCAAATCTTTTGATAAATTGGTCTATGTAATAACCATGAGAGTTGATACTTATGCATTTGGGGTATGGGTACCCTAGTTAGAGCTCGCTGAAATTTGAGGAGAGATTTGTATTTTTGGTTTGACTTTTGACTATTCTAGGAAATTGGTTTGACTTCATCTTTTAAACAATCCACAAAAACAAAACAAAAAAACAGAAAACTAACATCCAAACTCGATCAAATGAAGCTCCTCGATCAAAATCAAGTAGAAGACAGAAAACTATTTCAAATTTGCAAACAATACGATCAAATGAAGCTCCTGAATCACGAACAAATGGCTCCTACAAATCTTAACAGATAAGTTCATCTGTTAAACAATAAACAAAACAAAACAAGTGCAGAAAACTAACCTCTAAACACGATCAAATCAAGTTCGTAGATCAAAATCAAGTAGAAAACACAAAACTAATCTGCAATTTAAAAAACCACGATCAAATCAAGCTCCTTAATCACAAACAAATGGAACTCCTCCCTCGCGATCAAAAACTAACCTGCTATGGAAAAACCGCGATCAAATGCAGCTCCTCGATCACGTTTAGATGAATCCCCTTGATCGCAATAAAAAACTAACATGCAATCTTCACAAAAATGAAATCGATCATGTCTCTCGCAATCTCTATCGTCGTTCTCTCGCCGTTTTGTGCCTCGAGAGTAATAGAATGTGAGAACCCCAAATAACGGTTTCTCATAGGCAGGGGCATTTTTGTCCCGTAAAAATAAGGAGTGGACCTAAGAGCTTACCAAATGTTAAGAAGTGGACACGAGGGCTTGGTAAAGGATGTGGTGGACTGGCCCATGTAGAAACTATTATAATGGACCTCTAACCAATTCTTTAATTAATTAATGATGGAAAGAGAACTCATGATGATGTCAATGTCATGGATAAGTGGTTCTTGAGTTTAGGACCATGATTTAATTAATTCAATGATTAACTATTTATAAAGGTAACTCTATTGGAACTCATAAATCATATTTCTAGCCCCACAGAAATTAAAAAATAATTTAGTTTACTAGCCCGTAATTAATTTAGCATTCTGGCGAAAAATCATTAAAATTTTGTCCTTGAAAAATGAAAACTTTCTTTCCGAACCCAACCTTTCTTCACTGCCAATGCCTACCGAGACCTCGTATTTCTCATATTCGTTTCATTTCAAACAAAAAGTTACTAGAAATCCTCGACAACTTAATCAAACAAGAGCGAAATTTCGCTAGGGTATATTTTGGAATATAGAATAAGTTGTGGATTGTATACTTTTATGTGTGTAAGCTCCAAAAAGCTATGTTCCTTTTTATGGTTGGCACTTCCATTTAACAAATCACATATTTACATGTATCCCTTGTTTATCGAGTTGTAATTTTCTAAGTAGGCGTCTATACAGGAATAGAGTGGAAAGAATTTATTTTTAATGTAACTTGAGGGTTAGTAGATGATCGGTTTCCGCCAGGATCAATCGGGTTTGCAATCTGGTACTTCTGAACCGTGGTATACAATTTCAGCCGTGATAGACCGATTACAAGATCAATCGGGTTTGCAATCTGGTACCTCTGAACCGTCTATAAAATTTCCAGCCGTGGTAGATTAATTTCAGGATCAATCAAGTTTGCCATCTAGTGCCTCTGACTTTGCACAGGCGAGATTCAATTTGCATGCGATCAATCGGGTTTCTAATTGCGATTGATCGGGTCATTGTTTTCTATAAAACCAGGCGTTGGTTTTTTATCTAGGTAAGTCGGCTGTGAGAAAAGAAAAAGAGAGAGCGGCTACAAGAAACAAAACCCTAGACTAATACTTTTGAATCTTGAAGCAAGAACAAGATCAATGGATCTTTGATTTGTCCATCGTTTCTTCAAGAGGTTTCTACATCGATTATCAAAGTTCAAGTTTCTTCCGGTGGATTTCTGGAAGATAGTTTGGAAGGCTCGAGGAGTCGAGGCAGCAACAATCAAATACTGGGTGTGGTGAACGAGGAGTCGACAACCGATCTTAGGTCAATTGCAAGGAGTCTCAATTGTGAGTAAGGTCGTTTGTAACCGCACAATGATTTTTATAGTGTTTGATTCCTTCCCGTGGTTTTTGCCCATTTAGGGTTTTTCCACGTATATGTTGGTGTTCATCGTTGTTCTTCTATTTTAATTTATTTGCTTTAGTTGATTGATAGCAAAATAGGAATTTCACTGTGAACTGTTTATTTGGTTGAGCTCGCAAATAAAAGTTTTGGTATTCTTTTAATTTCAAATTAAAAATTACTAAAAATCCTTGACGACTTGGATCAAAGTAGTGTTGCAATTGGCGAAATTTCGAAAGAGAGTTGGTTTTTGGAATTTCAGTAAAGAATAAGAGGGTGTTCGAGAGCTTACTTTTCAGCTTTTCATTTTTAACTTTTTGGATTATATTCAGAATGAGTTTTGAATCTGAGAGAAGTGTTTGAGAAAAATGTGCAAAATGCATTTTGCAAAAGTAGTAGTGTTGGCTTTTGGCTTGAAAAGGAGAAGTAGAAATAAAAAAGGAGGTCCCAACCTATTTTTGGCTTGGAAATAAAAAATTAGTGAACATGTTTTCACAGAACCTGTTTTCGCTCCAAGTGCTCAAACAGGCAAAATGTGAAAAAGAAAATGGGAAAAGTCAATAAGCTACTACCCAAACACCCCCTAAGTTGCAGATTCTATACTTAGATCGAAAGTGCTCTTTTGATAGAGCTCGTCAAATAAGAGCTTTGTATTCGTTTCAATTCATTTCAAACCAACAATTACTAGAAATCCTCGACGACTTGAATCAAACTAGGGTCGCAATTGGCAAAATTTTGCAAGAAAGTTGGTTTTTGCACCACACCATACAGCTAGGTTCATACATCGCCATGAAAGTTTGCACATTCAACAAAAATCCATAAGTATCAAGATATCTATACCAATAAGATCGAAGTATAGATTATACAGTCCTCAATCTTAATTAAAAACCAAATCTCAAGCTATCAGTTGCTATGAGAGAACATATGCTATCCCTTAAAGTATACAACTGTCCTGACATATCTTCCATATTTACATTAATAAGGACTAAATCTCCCCTATTCCCCTATGGGAATAAAAAAGGGCTAGGCAATAAATGTTAACATATCATGCACTAACCATTTAGATTCCAAATTTGTACCCATATCCATGAGCAAGAGTCCAAGTGAAATGGGTTTTTTTTCTTCCTTCATAAATTCATCGTGCCACAAAATCTGGTAACCGTTGAGCAGCAAAAAACTTCCTGTTCTCATACGCGGCACTTGAATGTGAAGGTTGTGGTACATTGATGCCGATGTAATGAGCTTCGACACCACCTATGTCGACTCTGTTTCCCAACTGGTGGCTTATGTTCTGATTTGGCAGGTAGCTTTGCTGCCCAGGGTTTTCGCAGTGTGGAAGGCCTAGAGTGAGGGAAACACTATTTCCATGGTATCCCGTAACCAAATCCTCAGGATCAAATCTCCCAATTTCGCCAATCGGGTATGAACTAAATCCATTGCCGTGACTAGTTGTATCCGTTATAAATGAATAATTCCCAAAAGTGTGGTTCATTCCTTTGGCTGTCTCACTCCCAGGTTTCATTTTCATGTCCACGTCAATTGTGGGGATACTACTTGGCAATGAACTCTTTTCATAGCTTTTTGGCTTCTTCGGATTTGGTTGGACAATACCTTCCATTTCTTGTGTTATCTGTCTTTCTAGCTTGGATTGTAGAGCATTATGAAGAGTTTGATCCTTCTTAAAAGTAGTAATGTTCTCTTGTGGATCATTGCTGGATTTTGAGCCTGACTCCTTGGTATGATCCGATCCATTTTGCTCTTGATCCTTGATTTCCTCCAAGTACATTTCCTCTACCATTGGTTTCCATAGCCGGACCCGAGCATTTATGAACCAATTCGATACCTGGATTAGATATAAGCTTCTTTTAGTTCTTGTGATTTGTTTTGTTGCAATTTTACTTTGTGCTAGTGAAATAAATAGAAGTTGTCAGGGTTGATAACTGAAGCAGAATTAGGATTTAAGTTGTTGATACCTGGCTCCGAGTAAGCCCTGTTTGTTTCGCGAGAATGTGTTTGTCTGCATCTTTAGGGTAACTGAGAAGAACGTAATACAGGAAATGGTTATGCGAAGGAAAAATGCATATTACATTTGCATGCTAGCATTATCGAAAAATTACTTCTTAGTCCATATAGGACAAGTAAATTAAAAACTATTAACAGGAACGTACATTATTCTTAGATTTTGTTTTTTATCATGGATTTATAGAAGAATGTCCCAAGAGTAAGAAAACCAAGAAAGGAAACAAAAGTATGACCTATTTGGCCTCTTTTCGATTTGGAAAATACAGTCAGGTCACATGAGCCCACCATGGTGCCTATTTTGGTAGTTAGTTTTGTACAAACGAAAGACCTCTTTGCGTAAAGAGAAAAGATAAATGAACTAACATTTTGCACCAACAATTAAAAAAACCCTCTCATATGGATATGTGGTAGATCCCACATGTCCAATGTGAGAAAGTTTGTGCAATTGCTGGTACAAGTATTAGTACATGTAGCAAACCTGTTATGTAAATGATTTCGAGAAAGAAAAATCAGTTCAATTCAAAACCATTACTCTTATGATAAGATAGAGTAAATTTCTTATAAAAAAATTTAGTATTTAGTCTAGCAATCTTAGGGGAAAAGAAAAATAAAGACACAAGGCCGTATGGGCAATTTTTGGAGCCGGATCCTCTGCCCCCTTTTTCAGCCTTCGATCTCGGCAACCAACGGTCGGGATTTCACTCGGCAATGGGACGGCGCAGATCAAGAGTGCCGATATGAAATTCGGACCGTTGGTTGCCGATATCGACGGCTAAGAAATAAGAGGGAGAGAATCTTCAAACACAATTTTTTTGCCAGTCTGTTTCCCCTCTTATATATTTGAGTTTTTTTTTTCGTGATTGTGGTCCATATATTTATACATTTCTGATGCCACTTGTTGCGACTTATGACTAATACCATAATTTTTCGACAAAAAGCTAAAAAATATTTACTAGTTAAAAAGTAACACTAATAATACCATTGTCTTTAATTAAGAATGATCAATTTAGTACAAACTCACCCTTAATTGTCTTCTCATTTTATTTTTATACTATAAATAAATCTACTCAAAAACTATAAATATTTGATTTAAACACAGTCTAACTAATAGTTTAAACAAAATCTTCCATAACTATGTCGTGCAAGTGGCAGATTATAAATAAGTAAAGTAAATTACGATATCCTTCAGCATGATGCTTTACTACATGTCATCATGATGTGTTTTAACTTGTGTATGCTTTTTTTGGGATCTGTCTGTGTTTGAGCACTTAGTGCACTGCACCATACAATGCATCATTCTAAGCGTCTAAAAGTGTTTTTAATGGACTTGATTCGCATACGGTTTATTACCAGTCAAAATATTTTAGTACCAGTCATAAAGCTTCAGTGAATCCGGACCATTAATTTCCAAAATGGACGGTTCTGTTATGTGCTAAGCACGCAGCACAGACTCCGGACCCGCTTTTTTTGTTTGTAAATGTATTTAATGTTATGGAGTACTATTTACTCAGACACTTACGGGTGAAGGAAATGCTCGAATAGCCAAGCACGAAGAACAGAAACAGCTCTTTCAGGTAACCCTCTCTGGGGCCTCCAAGCATTGTGTTGGATCATTCCCAACTGCTGCAAAGCCCGTTGTTGACGAATTTGGTGATCCACAAACTTGAGTCTTGAACCTTCACTACCCTTTCCAACTCCAAAACTATGATCATGATCTTCTCCGAGGCTCTTGCTCGTGGCTTTGATTTGTGTCGTAATGGCATCTTTCAGGCACCGGAATTGCTTCGAGATCGTCTGTAAAGCCAGGGCTGTGTATGATTTAGCTGACTCGAGTCCCGCTGCCTGCTCAAATGATGAGACCACAATCTGCATTTGGTGATGGTATTGCCTGTATCTTTGCTCCACCTTCAAAAGGGTTGCATCGAATTTAATTTCCATTAGAAAACTACACCCTGGGAGATGAGTTCAATATTGTTCACCCATAAAGTGGGCACACCATATTCAATCTATTTTGATGATCAGAACGGTTGATCTCTTAAAACATGATATTTTAACTTCACCTAAAAAAATCTGTTCAATCGAACATCAGTAAATGCCTATAAAATCACCAACTTTCAGTTTAGAAGTTTGATTCTACAACAAAGAAACAGCCGTGATCTATGGTGGATGTGGTCATAAATCCATACAAGAATCCGCCTCCAATCATTGAATTGAGTATTTTCTTGAGTATCTTAAGTAAGAATGATCACATAGTAATGTCCTCGTAATATGGAAGTTTGGTAAATAAAACAACTAGTTCTATCCCTGGATTGGATAGGGGTAGAACTATCCATATGGCAAAGGAGGTGCCTAAAATGAATGAGATTATCTTCTTAACGGGTTTGGGCCACCCATTGTAGGTCCCATCATTTGATCATTACAATAATTTAAACCGTTCATCTTGTAGGGACCACAAAATAATGTATCCAATCAGCTTCATCGGGCATCGATATGTATGTCAAAAGTTGAATTTTAAAAAACGGAAGGTTATGGAACCTTTAACTTAAAATCTATTGATAGAATCCAGACCGTCCGTTTTTTAAACCAAAATTCAACTTTTGACTTACATATCGATGCCCGATCAAGTTGATTTTTTATGTGGATATATTATTTTGCGGATCCTACAAGATGAACGGTTCAGATTATTGTAATTTACATTCGATGGGCCCACAAAAGCCGGTGGTGCGCCATATCCATGAAGAAGACAATGTCAAAATAAATAATCCAAAGTTTTTGATCGCAGAAGTGTCTCATAGCAGAAAAACCTCAACTAAATAATTTGAAATATCTTCACTTGGCAGAAAGAGAATGAGCATTCGTTTGATCTTAATCCTGGTGAACTGAAAAGGAAGCTATATTGAATTTGCATGGCGCTCCGGATAATATCCATAAATGACTTATTTTAAGAGATGAAAATTTCTAGAATTTGAACTGAAACGTGTGTGATTTAAACAAGGAGTTACCGATATTGTTTTCAAATATCATGTTCTATGATATGAACAGCTCTGGTCATTAAAATAAGATTGAGAACTTAGTGGGTAATATCCACTCTTTTACAGGTGTATGAACAAAATTAAACTCCTAGGAGATGCGAGGATAGGTGATCCCGTTTGATGCTCTTATTCCAATTGGGTTACTCATCCTATTTTTCAAATACTCCCTCCGTCCGGATTTGTTAGTCTATTTTGGGAGTTCGTGCCACTTTTCAAATGATTATATCTTATAATCTATAATATTTTATGTAATTTCGAAAACATTATCTTATAGAACTAATCGGGATCTATCAAACAAGATGTACATTGGATGAAAAATTTACTACAAATTTAAAGATATCACTAGTTTTTTATCCTGTTATAATAGAACGAGGGACAAACAAATCCGGATGGAGAGGAGTAACCAGGTATTCAATTGTGACCATTACGGAGTCGGATAAACTTCTGATGGCCCCCAAAAAAAGTTTATAGCACCAAAGAGATTTTGAATAATCTTAGGAAAGGGCAAATTAACCCTTTATCCAATGCCTTAGTCATCCTATTTTGGTGCTGCCTTTAGTTTTAATGAACAAAATGTATAGAGAAAAGGGGGAAGACAGAAAGATGACAAAAAACCACTACCCTGCTCCCCTTCCCAAGAGAATAATTCATAGCAAAAGAGTAACAAAATCACTGCCACGAGAACTTACCCCAAGCTGTTCAAGAAGAAGAAGAAGAAGAAGAAGAAGAAGAAAGGAAAACACAGATTCATCTCGAATTGCCGAAAACTAAAGCTTAGCTGACCAGTTGTAGTGATAGTTTCAAAATTCAGCAAACGAAAATTTTACTGTAAGAAAACAGAAACAAAAAGAATACAAAAACTAGTTAGTTACCTCATCAAGCATACTAACAAGCTTTGCTTTCTTCATCTGGAGCTCCTGTTTCTGAGCCGTCGTGAGCTCAGCCCCAAGCTTAGAGCTGGCTTCACCTCCACTTGATCCATCATCATCAGCAGTACCACCACTAGCCATCACTTGACTCATCCTTGACTTTTCTTTACTACTCCCCTCAGTACCATAATCAGTACTCTTAATTGACTTCCCCACCTTAACAACTTCGTCAAGAAGTTGCTGAGCAGCTTTCAAGTACTTGGATCCCAAAATCACACCAGAAATCCCTTTAGAAACCGATGGTGAACCGCCACTTACGGAGGCCGCCGCAGCCTTCCCTGGAACGGTATTTTCGGCGGAAAGTGACCGGAAGCCTTGGTGCCGAGATGAAAGGGTCAAAGACAAACCTTGTTGTTTACTAGGCGAGAGTATCGACCTGTGAAGAAACCCATCCAAATTTCCACCGGAAGTACTATTCGCACCAACTGCAGCGGTGGGGGGGACCCGGTGTAGGTGGTTCACGGCGGTGGTCTGATCAGCCGGGCTCGACAAATTGTAGTGGAGACGAGGAAGGATCCCAAACGTTTGATCAGCCGATCTAACGTTTGGGATGGGGATACCGAGAAAGTGCTGGTTGAGGTTTGGTGGCGCGTGTGACATACTAGCGGAGTGAAGCGCGTTGCCGCCAGAGGAATTCAAGAATAACATATTGGCCAATTGCTGTTGTGTGTCAGAGTACTCTGTATTGTTAGGGTTCATCAAATAAAGCGTCTGCAGTCCATCAGCTTGGCTTTCCGAGCCTCCATCAAAGTATGTCGTCGCCATCAATTTCTGAACACCAAATTAATCTGAGAAATTTCACTTCAATTTCGACCACAAATTTCCATGCTCAGTAAACCCGTCAATTTCCAAGTGTGGATTCTGCACGGATCCTGCAAGAAAGTTGCACATAAGAAAGTTGTGATGAAACCATAAGATACCCATGAGAGATTAACTTAAAACTTGCGATCGAAAGCGCATAGATTCAGATGAAATTTGGGAATAAGAAGAAGGGGAAGAAGACACATAATATGTAAGAAAGCTCTTTAAGTAATGGATATATATAGTTATGGATCTTGTTCAAGTGTTAGTTAATAGCTTTACTTACAGCTGCAATGATTTCCAAATCCATTCAGTGATCATTACCCACAACTAAAATATGATAACAAGATTGAAGAGAGAGAGAGAGAGAGAGAGAGAGCGTGCGCGCACGAGAGTACTATTCAAATATGGCTAAAATACACGAGGGGGGAAGGAAGCATACATCAGAGCGGTCTGATCACATGCCAATCTAAGTAGCTACTCTCTTGCCAGACTTGGTTTCTGCAATTGATCTCTCCAACTGAAAGGGAAAATAAATACTAAATAAAAAGAGAGGGGTGGAGTTTTTTCAACCTCTAAATCGTGTGTTTCCCTTTAGAGTTTGGGTTGAGTGTCTTTGGACCCAAACCCGGGTCATCACAGTGTGGTTTTTTTTTTTTTGGATAACCGGATGTCCGGGCTAGTTTGTGCGCACCTCGACTAATTCTAGGGTCTGGAGGTAATGACCGGATATAATTCCAAAAGATTGTTGGCAAAAGAAATCGAACCTAAAACCTTAGAGCATCTTCAGTGGACCCTGTAAATAGGGATGGGCATGGAGGCAGATCGGGGCGGATAGTACTATATCCGCCCCCAATCTCCAAACCCCTTCCCCACCTCCATCCCCGCCCCGATCTCCAACGGGGCTTCGCTTTCATCCTCCATCACCACTCTAAATGTAGAACGGGGTTCCCCTTGGGGATTCAGGGATCCAAACAGTGGACTTACAAAACAATATTTTTGTTTTAACAGCAAAAGAAATTTTATTAATCAAATGTAAAGATACAAGAGATTAAAAAATCATAGAAATAGCAGTAGCAAGCACAAAGTAGCAGCAAAACTAATCCAGTACTTTCAAAAAAGACAACATATGGCGTAGTGATATAGAATGAATTCGGGTACGAAATCATATGGATGAAAATGAAACCCTTTTACTTTATTATAGTACTTTCAAAAAAGACACATGCACGTTGAGATTGTTATTGTTGATTGAAACACCACCGCCACATCATTCTTGTAAATTTTTTTTGAATGAATTTTCTGTACGTTGATCATTAATTTGTACAAAAACCTGTCTTAATCTTACCATTGTTTCAAATAGACCATCTCTATGAAGAAAACTTGGTCATTTTCTCCAACTATTAATGGTGGTTTTTTTTTTTTTTTTTTTTTTGTTGCGCATAGAAAACTTTTTTAGCCAACACATAAGAAGGTAACGATTACATCTTTTGTCGAAATTACTTTTTTTAAGTTAGCCCCCCTCGACCTCGACCACTGATTAGTTGGAGCCGAAGCTAAATAAACATGTGCTATGTGAATTAAAACATATGTTTAGCCTCACCGGCCGTGAAAAGTTGAATATATGGAAACACTGACCCAACAACTTTTAAATTTTATGCAATTACGAATTTTCCACTTGGTGGTAGAATAACTGTTTTTTTTTTATAATTCGACTATGGATACCGACATCTCCACCCACTTTATAGGGGAAAAAGCCCATAATTCTATGAATACCGAAGAGAGAGCAATGGCTGGCATTTGAGCCCACTTTGGGGTCCGTCACATATAATCCTAGCCGTTCCTTAGTTTCAAAATGATTTTTTGAGTCGCAATTTTTAAAAATCATATCAATCGAATAATTGTAGTACTTGATCCAATGTTCTACTCAAACTTCAAGATCTTAAATTCTAAACGAAACATTCGAACTTTGAAACAAGTACTCATAGTTAAAGGATTGGCCTGATTTTTTATATATCAATGTGGGAGTGGCTTCCCCGAAGTGTCCCCTTTGGACCGCCCTGGACGCTGAAGGAAAGGGGGAGCCGCTGTGGCCTCACCGTGATCCGGGCCGCTGAGCAAAGCAAGCAACCTGCACACTGAACAACCGTGTTAGTGCCTAGCCCGGACGGTGGTTGCCCGGGATGGCACTCCGACGGCCTAGTTAGTGACCGGAGAAGACGATGTGTAATTAAT
>JAXBDA010009675.1:0-12026 GCA_036023075.1 Gaultheria prostrata
TAGGATAGGTTCTGTGATGGATGAGCTGGAGAGGTAAGAATAATTGACAATAAACAATAGAAAAGGGAAAAGAGTGATCAAGAGGAAGGGTGAAGAACAGAGCAGGAGTGTCCAGAAGAGACTAAGGTAGAAGATAGCACTTAGACTGATCTATGGCAGCCCCACATGGTCCAGAGAATGGAATGATCTTACTGAGAAGAATGTTCTCCTTCCAAGAATCAGTGATTATCCACTTTCTCTCTCTAGAATCCACCTTGGGAATGTGAGAGAATGTCTCATATTTATAGGCAACCTGAGCCAATGATCTGGCTCCAAGATGTCGTCCTATAATGTGAGAGCACGTGTCCCTTCCGTACATCCTGACTGCGCGGGTGACGTCACCCACCGCGCGGCTGATCCGCGCGGCTTGCTCGGGCGCGCTACTCCACCCCTCGCGCAGAGACCCTCTTGTTCTTTTATAGCCACCAAACCGCAAGATCTCCCTTTATTCCCGTGTGGGCAAGGTCATGACCTATTCGGTCTTGCCAATACCGCAGCCAAGCCTCGGTGGGCCCCTCGGGTCCTGCCTTCAAACTAGAGCAAGTATGATTACTTGGGCTATACATGGACTGGGCCCTCGTGTTCTTGCTCATTTATATGGGTCGGGCCAGTCCTGAGGCCCATGGGCTTTTCTCCTTGTACGGATGGCCCATGGTTGTGGAGAGATGTTTTCCTCAGTCGGGCTCTGATAGCGCGCAACTGAGTGCTACTGCGTGGGATAGCCCGTGCCAGTGGTCCATGGCGGTTGATACAGCGCCAGGTGCCACGTGTCACACAGTGACGGATGACAGTTGTCATCATGGTACTGGTAGGTCAAACCCGAGTCGGGTCGTCATGTAGTAAAACTGCTGACCTCCCCAACAACAGCCCACCGCGCGCGTGTGTGAGATACGCGGGCGCGTGGTCATGTAACTGACGCGCCCTCATACGCACGCGTGATGTCAGCACACGTCGCATCATCTGCACCCGCCATCATGGTGCCGCTTCGTTTTTCGAAAACTCTCTGACAGCTGCGACCCTTCGACAGCTTTAAACGGTCGCATCGATTAGGCAATAAGTACATCTTTTCCTAAACCGTCGTGTCCGCAGGTTTCCCTGTCGGTTGCCAACCTCCCATGCCTATAAATCCCAGAGCCACTTCACTTGTTTCCTTACTTGGAAATTTCACTCTCTCTCTCTTTAGCCTCCTGCCCTTCGTTCTATTTTCGACGAGCCAGAGTTTCCCTTGTGCTTTTCTTTCTCCTTGCTTTGCCGTTTGCTGCCATGGCCACCCTTCCAGGCGTTCCAGTTCCCCCACAGAGCCAATGGCGGAGGGCTCCTTATTTTAAGGGGAGAGAAGACCCCTTTTGGCGGCGAATAGAGGATTTTGTGCGGACCGGCGGTGAATTGGCCGACGTTCTGTCTATCAACCCGGAGGTCCCTTACGAGGACGGGGACTTGATGCCACCCTCGTCTGTGCTTCGTCTTCGGCTGGAGAGAGGGGACTTCCCCTTCTGCTCCGTTTCTTATGGTATGGGCTCCTCACTTCCTTCTCACTGGAGCGATTGGGTGAACGCGGTGATGAGCAGGAGGAGTTTCGCCCGGGTCCTGGATGGGGCTCATCTGACAGAGGCGATTCGCATTTCCCAGCGTTTGTCTTTGAACAAAAGGAATGAGAATCTGGATTTTCTCGTCTCTCGATGGAGTGTTGACACCCATACGTTCATGTTTCCCTGGGGGGAGTGCGGCCCTACACTGTTGGATACGACAACATTGTTTCATCTCTCCACCCGTGGCACCGAGGAGTTTGATACTGACGGCTTCAACACGGACGAAGTTGATGAAGTGGAGAGGTTGAAAGCCGCCTACCGGAGCGCTAGCCATCTGGGTTCTCAGTGGGATAAGTTTGGGGTCGAAAGGCATCCCATCCCAGACCCTAAGAAATGCTCGTGGAACAGTTGGATACGGTACTTCTTCAGGGATTATCAGACCAAGCAAATTGGGGAGACTGAAGAGGTATTCAAGGACGCCACGCAACAGAAGAGCGACCTGCACCTTATCGCCTTCATTGCCTTTTTCCTGTCTTTCTTCCTATTTTCGGACTTTCCCGTTGACGCACCCAGCGAGTTTTTCTTTCCCATGGCCGTGCGGATGGCGAAGGGCGATCGATTACCGTTGGGCCATATGTTCTTGGGTCATCTTTTCGCCAACTGGATCGTCTCAGCGAAGATTTCGAGAGGTCAGTCGGTCGTTTTGACATCGCCTCCATGCTTCATTCCCAGTTTTTTACTGCATGGATCTATGAGCATTTCCCCGTCGTCGCGCCCAAGCCACAGAAGTTCCCCGCGCAAGTGTCCGTAAAAGTGCTTGACGCGCAGGGGCGCCTAGTGAGGGAAGCGGATGGGCATTTTCGATACCGATTGGAAGGTGATTTGCACCCAATCATCTTGCGGTGGGACAAGACCGTTACCCAGAAATTGTGGGAGGATCACCTGGACGATGGCTCCTATTTCCTTCTGCGCCCTTATACTCAAGTCTTGCCAGGTATCTATGATTACTTCCCCGTCGCCCCCCTGGAGATGGATTTCGCCGACCGTGACCATCCTCAACGCGCGCTGATGATCAGCATGTATCTCATGGGCCGCCCGTGTTACCTCCCCTCCTTTGGTGCGGAGGGAAAGAAGACAGTGGTTTACCGGCCGGACAGGGTTGCGCGGCAGCTGGGTTATGATTTGGTGGTTCCTGAGTCAGGACCGGAGCCTATGGAGTTCCTAGCTTGCTTGAACCGTTTCTTACTGCGCTTCACAGATGTGACAATGAACGGAGTTGGTCTCTGGCGCTTCCCTCCGCGCAACCGACCGCCGATGGTTTCTCTTCCGTACAAATTTTTTTGGAGGAGAAATCTAGACTCCTTCTACCTGTTTATCCAAGGCGAAGCCTCAAGGGCGCCGTTGCACAACATCCTAAAGCCAGAACTCTCACTTCGTCAGGAAAAGCCATCGGGATCTAACTGGAGAGGGGCCCGGAGCTGTTGGGCCATGAAGGACGTGACCATGGATATCGATCCGAGTGCCGAGGCCGCAATCCCCGTTTCCTCCCTTCCTGCCGGTGGCGCGGGTAGTTCCAGAACCCGCTCTAGGGCAACAATAGAGCTAGGGGCTGATGCTCCGCCAGAGCGCCGTCAGCGCAGAAGGTTAATGAGGGTGCGTGTTTTCCTTCGAGTTGCTCTTCTTCCTCTTCCCCTCTTTGTTGTATAATTGTAATTTTGCTCACTAGCCCTTCTCTTTGCCAGGCTGGTACGGGCGAGCCTGTAGCCCCACTCTCACCGGTTGCAGAGCGGGTGGCTTCTCCTGAGAGTGATCACCCCGAGGATGACGTGATTTTGGCCACCCGTGGCGCGCAGCTGCTCGCACAGGCTCTGGAGGCTAGAGCACCTATGGTTCCTCCACCCGCCGTTGGTCCCTTGGAGACCCCAGGTGGTGGAGGTGATGATGAGGATGATGACGACGATGATGATGATGATGATGACGTGCCCATTTCTCTGGTGCTGAGTCGTGAGGCGTCCCGCGAGGCCCACAGGCTTTTCACCCAGAATGTGGCCAGAGGGGGAACTGGGGAACCAGTCCAAGCTGCGGAAGGATGCGCTACTGAGCATGCGCTGGGTTCAGAGGCTGCCTTCGAGGCCGTCGCTTCTACTCGGGTAAGCCCCCCTATTTCAGAGGTTGCAGCCCCCAGGGTACCGGTACGTTCTTCCGAAGGCGAGGCCGAACAGGTGGGACCCAGCCAAAGGGGAGCGTTGGGCCCGGAAGGGGAAGAGAGTGATTTTGGCCCCGGACATCATATACCTGAGGCATATGTTGACAGCGAATTGGAAGCCTCTTCCGCGGGCAGCCGCCATGCTGGCGAGGAGGTTTCCCAGGAGAAGGACGCTTCAGCAGAATCATCTTCTTCAGAGTCCATTCCAGAATTATTCGATTCCCATCCCCTGGCTCTGAGGCGTGCGCAGATGAAGGTAATAATCATGGCTCTGCTAGTACTTTCCATAATATTGGGGGTGATATTCAACCAAGGCCCAGACTTGCCCCCGTGGTTGATATGGGGGAGTTTGTGCCGGTGATTAACCCAATGCATCCCGTCGTTAGATCACTTTTTCAAGATGATTTTTTCGAATTGGAAGCTGTTGTTAACGTGGAAGAAGAGGTAGAGGACTTGCAGAGGGCTCTGGTCCCTCAAGATCATCGGCGCGTTGCTTTCCCGGAGGGGCCAGTACAGGTGGAGAGCATAGGTGATCATATCGTGGCTGGACAGGTTGTGATGGAACAGGTTGGTCATGCGGGCCAAGGAGGGAGCAGGACGCGGGAGGCAATGCAAACTTCCAGGCCCATTGCCTCCATGGAGCGAGAGAGTGCCAGTCCCCAGCCTGATCCTGTTCCTCAAATCTCCTCCTCCTTCAGCGATTCTGAGTGCATGGTTATGGAGTGCACCAGCCTGGCAGACAACGCAGCCCTTTTTCGGGGTTATGAGGTGCATCGGGACTATGTGCCTCTACTGACATTGATCGAGCGACACCGCCCAGAAACCTTCACTGGCTTCACTGGCCGGAGTACCTACGGGGGAGGCTTGTTTGTGAACAATTTGTGCCATGTTGTAGGCAGTGTCCAGTCAACCCCTCTGAAGCGTTTTGACGCGGCGCTCTATGATTCCGCTAGGGGTGCTATTGCAGATTTTGAAGCGATGGGGTTCAGACTGGACTGGCTATCTGCGCATCTGGAGAAAGCGTTCTTACTCCGCAAGGGCTTGAAGCTTCCTCACAAGATCAGGAAGAAAGAGATGGAGGTGGAGAAGGCTCGGAAGGATGTGGAGCTTGTGAGGACCGCGCTGGCCCAGCGCGAGGTTATTTTGCAGGAGAGACAGGGGGAGCTGGACCGCCTTATTCAGGAGAACGCCAGCGTCGTTACTGCAGGGGCTCCTCCAGTCGCATCCAGAGACCTAGTTGGCAAAGGCCTCTTTCCCTTGCCTCAGGACCCGGATCCCCCCTTGGATTGATCTCTGTTTACCTTATGTTTTCTTGTTTTGCTTTGATGTGTTGAACTTGATCTACCGTATAAATAAGGGTTTGTTTTGGCGTTACTTTGGTTTCTTCATTATAGGGTAAAACTTGTGCCCTTAGTTTATTGCTTTACTTTCCATCGGTTAATCGGATTGCTCCGAATAATTCAATCGCCACTTATCGTTTGGACTGAAACTCTATTCGAGAAAGAAATCACGATTGCAACCTCAAAGTAATCATAATTCCATTAAAGGAGGCCGACTGGAACCGTCAGCTATGAAATATAACGCAAAAGAAAACATAAGGGAGACATAAATGAAATTGGCTGATCTCGCCAGGGACAACACAGGACAAAGCTAAGGGTAATACTTCTTCATGAACTTGATATTCATAGGTCCTGTAAGATGACCATCGCTGACCCTGTACAACCTGTAGTGCCCGCTTGAACCTGACTTGATGACCTCATAGGGCCCTTCCCACTTCGGGGTGAACTTTGGGAGTTTTACGTTCCTCATGACGTCCATGGTTGACTTCCAGATGAGATCGCCTATCTCAAATTTTCTTAGGACTACACCTTTGTTGTAAAAGCTGGCCACTGACTCCCAATACTGAAGCTGGCGTTCCGCTGCAATCTGCCTTCTTTCTTCCAAGGCCTCGAGGTCCGCGCGCCGCTCCACCTCTGTTACTTCCGCGGCCAGTGCCAGCCGTGCGGATGGTACACTTAATTCCACTAGGAGGACTGTCTCAGTGCGACGAGATTGAAGGGACTTCTGCGCGTGGCCTTTCTTTTCGATGTTCTGTATGCCCAAAGAGCCATGATCAAGTGATCGGCCCATGCCGCTCCGTTTTCATCCAGGAGTTTACTCATTATCCGCGTCAAGGTCTTGTTCGGGCTTCCGCTTGGCCGTTCCCCTGCGGGTAATAGGCTGAAGAGGTGTGATGCTCGATAGAATAGGAATCTAACAACCCCCACACATTTCTGTTAATGAACGGCGTCCCATTATCCGATAGTATTACCCTGGGTATACCGAAACGACGGATGATGTTTTCCCTGATAAATTGGGCCACAGCCGCGCCAGTTGCGCTTCTAAGGGGGACTGCTTCTACCCACTTGGTGCTGACTTCTGTGGTTGCCAAAATCCACTGGTATTTCCGTGAGTGCGGAGTTATGGGCCCTACCAAGTCCATAACCCAAGTGTGGAAGGGGTAGGGCGCGCGGATGGCATAAAGCTCAACGCCTGGAGCGTGTACGAGGTTTCCAAATTTCTGACAGGCGTGGCATCTGCGCACGTGCGTCTTCGCATCTGATTCCATCCTTGGCCAATAATACCCAAGATGGATGATGTGCTTATATAGCTTTCGGCCGCCCTGGTGCTCCAACTCGTGGGATTTGAGCAAAACTTCTTCGGCTTCTCCGTTGGACAGGCATCGCAGGGGAATGAGGTCTAGGGCCTTTCTGTACAGTTTTCCATTCTCCATGAAGTAGCGTTTGGCGCTCCTTTTGACCTCTCTTCGATGCTCCTTTTCTATGGGCAGTGCCCCTTCTTGCAGAAAGTCAATGTACTTCTCCCTCCAGTCTTCTTCGGCTGAGAAGCAGCATTCTCATTCTAAGGTAAACAGCGAGCAACGTTCGCAGCTATTGAGCATTGCCGCGGCGTCCTTCCTCATTTCTGGCAAATAATAGCCTTGCCGCTGGACTCTTCGGTAGAGAGAAATCTCATTCTCTCCGCAGGTTTTGTCATGGATCTGACGTAACCTCTCTTTCGCCTCCTCAGGGCCTATACAGCGTGCAAGCCACCCCTGAGGGCCGCGGAAGTACAGCTGTTTCCCCACCATGGTGAACTGCGCGAGTTCGGATATGGGCAAGCTGCCTTCTCCGGTTGTTAGTTGTGTCATAATCTTCTCTTGCCATTGGCCTTTGGCGCATACCTCATTCATTTGCTCGATTACATATGAGTCTGTTCTTTTGACGATCTCTATTGATACGGCGCCTTCTTTAAATTCCATTTTTGCTCCGAGGGTAGCCAACGCGTCGGGAAACCTGTTGTCTGACCTGGGCTTGTGGATGATTTCCAAGTCCTCAAATCGCTGCATCAGTTTCTGTACAGTGGCCCGATATGGTGCGAGGGTAGGCTCTTTAACCGCGTACTGGCCTTCTGTCTGTAAAATGACGAGTTTTGAGTCCCCCACAACTTTGAGGTTCTTAATCCCCTTTGTGATGGCTGCCAGGAGCCCTAGGATCAAAGCTTCATACTCAGCCTCATTGTTTGAACATTGAAATGCCAGTTTGTACGCCAGACATTCGCGCTGACCATTACCGTTTTGTAAGACGATCCCCGCGCCGCCGGTTCCTCCTCCTCCGGTCCCATCGAAGCTTAGCGTCCATGTGCCCATGTCCGTGGCCGCTAAAGCTTCGAAACCATCACCCGGGAGTGCCTCTTCGATTGGCTCACACTGTTCGCTTGGGAATTGTGCGAGTAAGTCGGCAAGGGCTTGGCATTTAACTGCGTGGGGTGCTAGGCAGGTAATCTCGAATTCTGCCAGTGCTAAAAGCCAGCGCGCTACTCTCCCGGTAAGAGCTGGCCGCGAGAGCAAGTAACGTACTGGGTCACTCTTTGTGATTATGTGGATTTGAAATGATAGAAAATAGTGACGGAGTTTCTGCGCAGTGAATACCAGTGCCAAGCAGTGTCGCTCTACGGGGGTATACCGCTCTTCAGCCCCCTGTACTTTCCGACTGATATAATATACTGGGCGTTCTGTTCCGTCAACATCTTGGACAAGGAGGGCCCCAATGGATCTCGGGGTGGACGTCAGGTAAAGGATTAGAGGCTTGCCATTTTGTGGCGCGATCATAGTTTGCGGGGAACCAACACAGCTTTGACCCTTTCAAAGGCCTGCTGATGATCTGCGCGCCATTCAAATTTTGCTTTTCCCTTTGGTAGATCGCTGAAAGGCGCTGAGATTTTTGCCAGGGCAGGGATGAATCTTCGCAGGTAGGACACCTTTCCAAGAAATCTCTTTAGGGTTCTTTGGGAGTGGGGCGGGGGCATTTCCATTATGGATTTAACTTTTGCTTCGTCGGCCTCGATTCCGTGTCTGTGGACAAGGAATCCTAAGAATTTCCCTGACGCAACCCCGAACGCGCATTTCAGGGGGTTCATTCTCATGTTGAATTTTCTGCACCTCTTGAACACCAGTTCCAGGTGCTCCAGGTGGTCAAACTTTTCCTTGGACTTTACCACCAAGTCGTCCACGTAGTCTTCCACGATGTGATGCAGCATGTCATGAAAGATTGTTGTCATCGCGCGCTGGTAAGTGGCGCCAGCGTTCTTTAGACCGAACGGCATTACAGTGTAGTAGAAGTTTCCCAATGGCATTCTGAAAGCTGTCTTCTCCGCGTCCTCTGGGGCCATCTTAATTTGATTGTACCCGCTAAACCCATCCATGAAAGAAAATAACTGATGGCCTGAAATCGCGTCAACCAACGTGTCGATGTGGGGCAGCGGGAACTCATCCTTTGGGCAAGATTTGTTAAGGTCGCGGAAATCGACGCACACTCGGATTTGACTGTTTTTCTTCTTCACAGGCACTATATTAGCCAGCCAGAGTGGATACTGAGTTGGCTGAATAAAGCCTGCCCTTCTCAATTTCACAACTTCTTCCTTAATCTTTTCTTCCAAGTCGGGCTGGTACTTGCGTTGAGCCTGCTTGACAGGCTTCGAGTTAGGGAACACATTCAGGTGGTGCGATACTAACCCGGTGTCCAACCCTGGCATCTCCTCGTAGTGCCATGCAAACACGTCGCTGTATCGCTATAACAGTGATATTATCCTTCCCTTCAGTCCACTCTCGAGCGCCGCACTAACAAACACGTGCCTTGGAGTTCCCTCTCCGATTCGAAGGTTGACTTCCTCCAATACCTCGGGCTGAGGTTTCGGCCCATCCTGCATGCATTCTGGCGTGGGCTCTGGCTTTACAATTTCTTCTTTTGCGGTGGGCTCTGGGACTTCCTTCTCGTTCTCTATCCCGTTGGCTTCTAGGCAGCGCGGGTCAGACGCCTTAGTCTGGCTGTCTGGCCCGCCGCCCCGTCATAAGCAGTAGACGGTCCTTCCTCCTTCTTTCACCTTTGTGACCTTCCTCGGTCCTGAAGCACTTGCTGCAGGTTGGTTCCGTTTGCCTGCGGGCACCCCTTCCTTCTGTTCTGGTGGGCACGGCTGGCTTGCCGACGCCCCTTCATCACTTTTAAAATTTTCCCACTTGGGGAGCTTTACTTCGAGCGGTTTCGAGATTACCGCGCTGGAAGCCTCCTGGAGTTTCGTGAAGTACACTGCATCGGAGAGGTGAGCCTTGCACGTTTCATACGGTCTTTCGGATGCGCCTATGGTAACTTGCTTACCAGCCCAAATGCCTTTCAAGCACTGGTGATAGCTAGATGGTACTACCGCATATTTGTGCATCCAGCTTCGTCCCAGGATGATGTGATAGTTCGTCTCCGCATCGATGACGTGGAATTTCGTAGCCGCGCAGATGGGTCCTACTGAAAGGTTGACAACAACATATCCCAGCGAATTCTTCCTGTCTCCCTGGAATCCCGTGATTCCGATGAATGACTTAACCATCTTCTCCTTTGTCAGGCCAATTCTCTTCAGCGTGGTTAGCGGCATAATGTTGATAGATGCTCCTCCATCCAGGAAAGCGCGCTTGAGTTCCACGTCATTGATGTATGCGGTCACATACAATGGCCTGTTGTGCGAGTACTGAACCCTCTTGTCAGCATCGGTGAAGGAGATAGTGTTAGAGTCTGTCCTGATTGTTCTGGGAATGGATCCCCCTTCCGCGGCGCAAGCCTCATGCCCTTTTTGCGTGATGGCGACTATAGCCTTAGTCATCTCGAGGCGCGCGCGTGCGGAGAATCCCATGCCATCAAAGAAGGCTCTGAGTTTTGTACTATTCTGCAGAATCTTGGCCCCACTCTCTGGATCAGGGACTACCACCGGAGTATCGTATCCCGCAGTTTCATCAATCTCATCGTAAAAAGACGTCATGTAAGCCTCCTCATAATACCCATTTTCTTCGTATTCCTCGTCATCCGCATGTCCATACGTTCTTTGGTAGCAATAACCATATTCATGGTCATAGACCTCTTCGTAGTCGTAGGTCTCCTCATAGCCATACGTCTCCTCGTAGTCGTATGCCTCTATGTCTCGCATGAAGTCAAAACATTCAGCCATATTGGCTGTCCCATGTTCGGGATAGGGATTTGTGCGCACGTCCTGAGGTTTGGTCGTGATACGCAGCTCATTGTTGTCCAGCTTCTTCTTAAAAATCCTCCTTAGCATCCAACATTCGCTTGTTGGGTGCTTGGTGTGGCAGTGGTACATACAGTATTTTGGGCTTTCTTTATCTGCGCGTGAGGGCGGTGTTTCGATTTCTGGCAGTATCAGTTCTCCGTCTGTCACCCATTCTTTGACCAATTCTCTCACCTCATCCAGGCTACAGGGGTACTCTGGGGCTGCGGGAGCATCCTTGAACGTCTTCTGCTTCTTCCATGGTTCGTTCCCATTTCTGTTGCCTCTTCCCCCCTGCGACTTGCGCGAGGGCTGAGTGGAAGTTGCAGCCGAGGCAACGGAGTGCAGCTTCTTTCCTTTCCAGCCATTCTGGGTGCCACGTGAGGCGCGTACAACGGTGTACCTTAGTTTATACGCCGCCTCTAGTAGCGCGGAGAAGGTCTGGATTTTGACGTTAACGAGATATGGCTGAAATTCAAGTGCAAGGTCCCCGGTACATATTTCCACCAAGTGCTCCTCATCAACTGGCTCGAGGCAATCCACCGCGCGATCCTGGAGTCGTTTGATGTAGTCGACGATGTCCTCACTGTGACCCTGCACCTCCTTGACCAGTGATAAACTTGTAACTCGTTGGCGCGTTTGAAAGAACTTGGTGTAGAAGCGGTTCACCATTTCTTCCCACGTGGTGATGGAGTAAGGTGTGAGGTTGACGTACCACGTGTACGCGCGCGCGGTGAGGGACTTGGAGAATTCGCGTAAGCGAAGACTGTAATCTCCTGAGTAAGCCCCCAAGGTTTCAGTGAACCTGACAACATGCTCTTGCGCGTTACCCCCTTTGCCATCGAACTTGACAAATTTCGGCGGGATATATCCCTCGGGGTACGGCATTTGGAGGACAAACAGCGGGTAAGGTGGTTGGATGTCGGGGCTGGGCAGGGAGGGTAGAGTTGCTTTGGTTTTTTCTTTTTGGAAAAGAGCCTGAACATCGGCCATGGTGACGGCTTGGTGTAAGCCGTTATCTCCGTTACCCCCCCTTTGGTGAACTGATCCTGTTCCAGTGGCCTGAGCCGCTGGAACAACATGGGCCTGGTTGCTCAGAGGGTTAGGGACCTGTGGGCCACCACCAGCAGGACCTGCACCTTGAGCTCCTTTGGCCTGTTCGGCTCCAGGTGCTATTGGTGCACTTGGTCCAACCCCAGCATGGATCTGCTGAGCCGCCTGCGCTGGTAGTGCCCTTGGCAGGGCCGCCGTGATAACCCCCGTGAGGCCCGCAATAGCTGTTAGGAGCTGCATCTAGGTGGCCTGCATCTGGGCAATGCCGGTTTGCATGGTATGAAATAGGTTCATGGGTGGGTTCCCTTGGTTCCCACCGCCACCGTCGTTGTTTCCAGCTTGACTGGAAGTAGCATCCTCCACAAAAGGAGGTCCGTCATGAACTAACTCATTGATGTTGGTTGGGTTGCGAGCTGCCATACCTAGTGTTTGGAGACCACTTCGGATGCTTACCATCAACTAATCTACCTCCCCAGCAGAGTCGCCTGTTGTAGGATAGGTTCTGTGATGGATGAGCTGGAGAGGTAAGAATAATTGACAATAAACAATAGAAAAGGGAAAAGAGTGATCAAGAGGAAGGGTGAAGAACAGAGCAGGAGTGTCCAGAAGAGACT
>JAXBDA010009676.1:0-12023 GCA_036023075.1 Gaultheria prostrata
GTTCAAAGGATTGGGTTTAAATGAGAAAATAGTAAGTGTCAAAGGGTAATTACGTCCATCTCTATTTGTCATCCCATGTCGTTGCAAATATTATTCTCCTTAATTTTCATGGATCTCTAATTCCTGAAAAGTCTTTCATTGAATGGCAATTTTTTGCCCCAATTCCCACTGTCAAGCAATTACCCTTACGGTAAATAGCTAGAAAGAAGTAAAAGAAAAGAAACAAGTCTTCTACCTAAAGCACACTGGGGCCTGTATGAATAAATTATTAGATCGCTTATCCACTTTATAATTATGTTGTGATAATCATGATAATTTTAGATCTTAACACCATGCAGATAATTTACATCATAAGCCCACGAAGTCGCCTATCTTCTTAAGGCCTAGCGAGTGAAAGCTCCTTTTTTCAAAAGCTCCTAGTTCTTCTCTTTTTTCCCCATTACTCAGAGGCCAGTTATAGTTCTAATCGTCTTAACGAGAAAATTCAGCAACAAAAATGTTACAGTCACACCACAAACCACACATCCTATGTGGCAGTGGGCCCCACCTTTACTAACTCCAAAAAAAAAAAGAGACTTCTGAAATATCGAACCCGACCCCGCCGCCGACGTCCTCTTCTTTCGTCTCTCTCTCTCTCTTTCTTTCTTTTTGGATCGTAAAGACCAGGTGTGTTTCAATCTTTCAAAATTCTTTCTATATTTTTTGTTTGAGTTATTAAAGGTGGGGCCCACTGCCACATCGGTTTGTATGGTTTGTGGTGTCGCATTTTGATGTGACTATAGCATTTTCGATTAAGAAAAATAAAGAATAGAAATCATGATTTGGAAAGAATTCTAGAAAGACAAAAAAAAAAAAAAACCAAGAGGGATTCACTAAAGTCACTATAGCATTTTCGATTAAGAAAAGTATAGAATAGAAATCATGATTTGGAAAGAATTCTAGAAAGACAAAAAAAAAAAAAAAAAACCAAGAGGATTCGCTAAAGTCAAAGAAGAAGCTATTATAGGAAATGGGTCCTCCTTATTGACCGCCCTTTAAGCAGAAGATAGCGAAAACACATAATTTTTTTAATTGCGTAAAAACATTGAATTTAATACATTCTTTTTATACTCTTAATTGCACTGTCACACATATTTATACACTTTTCAGTTTTCACACATTACAAGTACAATTTTTTTAATTTAATGGGCTGTTTTTTAGCATTTTCCGAGATGCAATTCACCTGGCCTCATTCTTCTCTTGGTTTCGTGCACCAAAATCACATGATGGAACAACAAGCAGGCTGATCATTAATCTCGTGTACTGCATAAGAAGGCGGACCGCGACTCGACCAAGCCCATGGCGGCAATATTACAGGTTCGTTGTCTTTGGGTTTCTCAGGTTTCTTCTCCTCCACCGGCGCAACGGCTACCAGATCGGCGTGGCCTATTTTCTTCCTCAGCAACTTCGCGATCGCAACCGCGTCGATATCTTCTCCGGTCACCTCTATCTCGTCCATCTCCTGCCCCTTTAGACTTGCTGATTCAACCCCTATAACCAGGGACGGAGTCAGGATTTTTGCTTAGGGGATGAATACATACAATCAAAAAATCAAAATAAAGAGAAATAACGATGTAAATTTTTACCACCTCCAAAAAATACAGAATAACATCAATACATATGAAACTAAGCATGTTTCTAATATCAACTTAGATTGCAAAAGTATTAACATTTATCTAATCCTATCTACTGAAATCAGTAAAGAGTTTTGGGCTTCCAAAATTTCAATCGGCCTTAGCTTTTAAAAGTGAACGGGCTAAGTGAGTTGGGTGATAAATTTTAGGCCTTATTTTGTTTAAAATGATTGTAATCAAACCTCATTAAGACCAATTTTAAAACAAAGATGTTTCATAGCTCGAAAAATATTAAAGCTGTTACTACTTTCATTTTTAAACGAAAAAATATCGGGGGACGAGTCTATATAGTTTGATGATTTTTCCAATGTAATAGCAGGATTTTTTTAAATTATAAGGGGGACGACTGCCCCTACTAGCAACCACTGGCTCCATTCTTGCCTACAACATCACAAATTAAGAACACATATGCATAAAAAACGAACTTTTGTACATATCACATACCATGCTAGTATGGTCTTGTTTGGGGCCTTGGTGCGCTCTAGGTCCACAATAATGATCAGAATTGACTTTACCCCTTCTTTGTTGTTTTTATCCAAATGGGGGTGGTGCGACTATGAAACTCTTGTCAAATTTAAATGTCATAAAATACATCAATAGTTTTTTATATATATAAACTAAAATTCTACTAGACATAAATAAAGAGAACGAATAGTTCTAGGAGGGATTAGTCGTCTTCCTAGTCTTCAACATAAGAAAAGGAATTTGTCACATCCCTTTCTTGTGTCGAGATAATAACAATTTCGGATTCCTTTTTCAAAGATTCCTTAAATAGATCGAGTTGGGCTTTCTTTCTTAAATTGAGAAAGCATTAATACTGTTGTAAACGTTTCGATAATACCTTCAAAAATAGACCAATATCCACACAAAAAAGAAAAATTACCATTTACAAAAAAAAAAAAAAAAAGGGAACTGAAAACTTGGAAGGAAAGCTGAGTTAGGAAAGCTGAGTTTTGAGAAGAAATGAACCGAGTGTTTGAAAAATAGAGATAAAAATGGAGATGTGGGATTTGAGTGTGTGAAAAGCAATATTCTCTGTATGCACTATTTTGTATGTAACATAACTTTTTGAGTCTAGGGACGTGGGTACGTTGGAGATGCTCTTAATCGCACCAAAGTTAATTATGGGCATATAGAGATATGTACCTGAAATACCAACTACAATCTTGAGAGCTTTGGAGCGAGACTTGTGTCCATTCATGGAGCACACTTTAACCACCACCTTTTGCTGCAATTAACAACAGACAAACTCAAATTTTCACATATCATTAGGCATATATGCATATTGGTGTGTCTTTTAAAGCAAAAAGTATGACAATACGTGTATCACAAGGAATAGGAAGCATCCGAATAACGTTGGCATCCAACTTATCCGATAATCATATGCCACTCCAAACCGACAAACAAGTTGGAGATGGACAAACTTCCATCCAATGAGATTACAAAACAAAGCAGGCTAAACTAGCATGATGCATTAAGAATCAAATCAGCTCCCCAAACTGAATTGTTACTTACCTTCATGGTCTTGGTTTCCTGGAATGACAAACTCGTTTTGGCAGAGAGACAGTGAGAGATATATAGAGAAGAGGGTTTACTTGACGAAAGAACTTGGAAGTCTACCAAATAAAGAAGGGAAATTAAATACTTCAATACACACCCCTTAGTTTTTGCAATCGGTATGCCTATGTTTGGTGAACATTACGACTACTTACATGAAATAGAGAAGTGATACATACACAATCATCCATCCACAACCCCTCACATGCACGTGGGGTCCACACCCACTAACACTGTAATTGTGTGAGGGGTTGTGGATGGATGATTGTGTACCTAGCATTTTTTAAATATTAACGGCTTTTGTTTTGGTGAATGTTGTGCTTTTTTATGGTTAGAGATACATATGGTATGCATATTTACAAGTGTTACGCCTCTTTGGTCAAATGTTAATTAAGCCTCTTTTTTGTTTAAAATATTACGCCTATTTTTGGGAAATGTTACGGGGTGCATGTCATATACCCAAATAGAAAGTGTGTAATGTAGCTTGACCCAAAAGGGAGATAATAAAAAGGAAAAAATCATGAAATAATGAGCGAAACAAATCATAGCCACACTAAGTAGGGCGTGTCGTGGGTGGCAGGTAACGATTCTTTGGTGAAAGATTCCAAACACTACTTTCAGGGTGGCGGCAGGATTTTAACTCATGCAATGCCAAAAATATAAACAAAAAAATTATTTACAAAACACTATATAAAACAAAGGTATTTATTTTGGTTAAAAACTTGTCGTGTTTGGTTTTTTTTTTTATTGTGTTGAGCTATATGATCTACTTACTTACAAATTTGAGTGATTCATTTATTGTGGATTTTTATGATTAATTCAATGCACACAATATGAAAGAAATATCAAATTATATGTCAAAATATGCAAATTTTCAGTGCATTTTTAAACTCAAAGGGTTCGCTACTACAACCAATGTGAAGGAAATATCAAATAAATAATATGCAAAAATATAAGAGAAAAAATTGTACGTTCTTTGAACTGAGGTAGTTTGCCTGAACCGCAGTGGAGCTCCCCCTAACTACTTCTACCTACAGACTTCTGCATTTTTAAACTCAAAGGGTTCGCTACTTTAGGATAGTGTTCACTTTTTTTTTAACAAGCTAGTGTGAACAAAACCGCATTCATGTTTAAGTATTGTGTAAGGAATCCCCTGTTCCTCTGTTGCAGGGGATTTTGGACCATTAGATCACACACAAATTTTTTAAATAGAAAAATAAAAATTCATCATCCAACAGTCGAAATCCCCCCGCAACAGGGGAACGGGGGGTTTCGTAACAGGTGATCTGGAACCGTGTGTGAGTAGAATTATAACTCTTGTACTAGTACATACCCCACTTTGTCCTAATTGGCGGCGGCCTTGTCCTCCAATGTGAGAACAACATTACACTTGACGAGGAATGAAGAAAATGACTCCTGGTTTCATATTGCCCTTTCAAATTGAATTATTGGGATTTCAACAGACAGATCGTTTCATTTGGAAAGATGATCTAAGTAGGATGACCTATGTATGTTGGTTCACATATAGCTAATTTACTTTTCAACACACATCTTCACGAACTAAAAATTCCATGAATTTAGGCCCTATTCTATTGACTCAAAAAGCAAAAAGTCAGTTTGTTACGGTTTTCGAGGCAGGTTATCCTCTCACAATACATCACATAAAAAAGCCGTGAAAAGCTAAAGAATCAAAAAATTACCTTAGCGGAACACCCCTAACTTGGGCAGGATAAGATCCACCTGTCACAAGGAGCGAGTTCCAAAACGGTTCGATGACCTATCTATGTTGGTTCACATACCTAATTTAATTACTTTCTTCACCAACTTAAATTCGATGAATTTAACTTGGGCGGCCTAGGTTCCACCTATCATAAAGAGCGAGTTCCAAAACAAGTGGATTTAAATTCATTCATGTGACGGCCGAAGCAAGCTCTCAGCTGGATATATATTAGGTGGGTAAAATCAGCTCGTAGACCCTATTGACCGTTAACTGACCAATCAGAGCTCGTCACGTGGCAAACCAGTCCATTATTGACACGTCAGATTATGAATTAAGCCAATATATTGAATAAAAAATCCTACCACAAGAAGTATATCTCGTGACGTATGGGGTTAGGACGTCGATAACCCCAAGTATAGGGTGCCCTTGGTGAAGGGCCCCATATCATGAGGAATTCACCTGTCGCAGTCCTTACAAAAAGGAAATTAACGCAACAGGAAGTCGCTTTTACTTATGATCTGGGCTCGCGACTACACCTGGCTATAAGGCAGGGACATGAAGGTCATTTGAGCCTCGATTAGGGTATTGGCGAGACCCTAAAAGGTCGTGACCATGCTTAATATAACTGAAACAGGGGAGATATAAGTGGCGTGGCGGATTAAGAAGAAAATGGATCGTTGCGATGGAATGGTGCGCACCGGACAAGTCGCGAGGGTCATCCTCACGACCGGCGATGTCACCCACGTGTTCCAAGTATACGGAAACCCTACAAATATGAGAACATTCCTTCACAAATTCCGATAGTTTGATTCGTCCCTAAGGCACGGAAACCGTAGAGAGAGAAGGTGATTCAGAGCTCTGGAATCAGGAACATTGTTCTTCAAAGTGCTCACGAACTCGTTTCTCCTAGAGCTGGTGCTTAAGGGAAATGATCTAAGGAGTGAACTGAGTTCCGTTGCCTTTTTTCTCTGTGTGCTTGGCCTGATCTTTCACCCTATTACTTACTCTTTTATCCTTGATCGAATTGTTAGTTATTGTATGCCTCTTCAAGTTAATTATATATATTTGACTAACCAAGAACTCATCCTACATATATATCCTTCATTTGTTTTGGTTTTATTTTATGTTATTCTTGTCCGTATGTTGTTACTAGTCTTTGTATCCGGTTGTTTGTAATAGCATTTCTCTTGAAATGAAATTCTCTCTTTCGTCAAAAAAAAAAAAAAAATCGTTCGCCTTAGATTTATCAAAAGAAAATAGAAGTTCTTAGTTTTTTTTTCTTTTTTTGCTTGCAAAAAAGATTTATTATTTTTATTCTTTTGAATGGCAAACAAATTTTATCAATCAATGCAAATATTACAAAGATTAAAGAGAATGGAAGAGAACGGCATCACAATACGAGGCTAACATCCCAACTAGGTTGACACCCTAACCCCGTGACAATCATATGCCACAACCGACCCAAGAGTTGATCAGGAATCAACAAGACCAGAACGAATTACTAGAGTTAAAATACAAGCACAGCAGAGCAAACATCTCTGCAATAACCACAAGAGAATTGAAATCCTAACTGCAGCACAATTAAGCAATTCTTTGGTTCTCCACTTGCAGCCATCCAAAATGCATGAAATTTCCAGCTGAAGCTTTGCCCTTGATGTATCAGAGATAACTACAGCTCATCACCCCAAAATGAACTTCCAACTGAATTTGCATCATACTGCAACAGACTTGACCGCAGCAACATCCCCCCAAATCTTCTTGTGTAATAACGGCATCTCCAATCGTTATGACAAAAATGTGGAGTTATATGACACGAAAGTGTAAAAAATAGGTCCCATTTTTGTGTTGTTGTGACAAAATGTGTTGTTAAACTTCCAATTAGCAGATTGCAATCCATCAAGCAGCTTTTAACATCAGCAGTCAGCAACCAGCAGCGTTTATACTCCCTCCGTCCCATTTTCATAGTCCCACTTGGGGATTCTAACTTTTTAAGGGGACACAATGATTACACCAAAAAGTGCTCAATTTTCCACTTATGCCCTCTCAAAAAGGTGATTTGATTGATGAAAGTTGTAGTGTTTTAATTCAAACAAAGGGGTAATAATGTAACTTTATTAACTTTCTATTACTTATTTTGGAAAATGGACTAACATTTTGAGATGTCCCAAAATGGAATACTGGACTATGAAAATGGGACGGAGGGAGTATATAGCTTCAGAAAACTCTAAACCGGCAACTACATATGGATGAAGTAAAAGCAGGTTTCCTCAAATATGGTGTACTAGTAATTAACTGTGCCCACAAAATTATACGCAGCAAAAGAAACCTATCCATAAGAGAGCTAAAATTATTCTCGTTATTCAATAGATTTGAATCAAATACTTCTTGATATCCGATCCATTCTAATTTTCTGCATGATTGATTTAGATCTCGAGAGCTACAAAATGAACAATCGAATTGTCAAAACAGGTTTGCTACGCGCTAACACTTGTACCAACAATTGCACAAATTCTCTCATATGGATATATGGATGTTGTACCAGCAATTGCACAAACTCTCTTATATGGATATGCGGACGGTCCGCATATCCATATGAGAGAGTTTGTGCAATTGTTGGTACAAGTGTAAGTGTCTTTATCTTTTCTCTTGTTTATATTGTGGGATCTCACGTCATTGGGAAGTGTGCTTAAAAGGTGTGTTGAAATTATGCTCTGTTTGTTTGACCGGAAAATATTTTCCCGTAAATTGTTTTACCTATTTTTCAGTGTTTGGTTGAGCAAAATAAGAGTAAAATGTTTTACTTTTAAAATTATTTCATGAAATGGAGGTAAAATGATTTTTGGACGGAACCTTCGTAAGTCATACCTTCGTAAGTCATTTTACTGATTGAATCTCGATTGGCTGATTCGTCTCGCAAGTCAGACAGCTACAACGAGCATAACCTTCTTTTTTCCTCCTAATTTAATTCGTTCCCATCTCTCGCTCTCTCTGTCTCTCTCCCAAAAACACATGGACCCCTGATGTCAATCCCTCGGCCATCCCCTTCAATTTCTTCATGGGAAGTCAAAAAAATTTATTTTCAAAAATATTTTCCCATAACCAATCAAACATACCAAAAACACAAACGCAAATTTTCATTTTTACAAAATTATTTTAGATGGAAAATATTTTTCACCGTAAAATATTTTACGTTGAAACAGACGAAGTCTTAGTGTGCATGTAGCAAAGTCACTACACTAATAATCCAAATCAAAGAGGATTGATTTACTTGAGTCAACCTGGCCATTGGCAAAGCGGATTGGTAACCCAAGGGTTCTTGCGGTGGTTAAAAGCAGGATTTACCATCCCAAGATCATAGTGTCGATTCCCTTCAGAAAAGATTTGTCCTCGAAGCCAAGGACCGAAAAGGTTAGTCTAGTTCAGCAAGATACTCTTCATAAATCGATAATTAAAATAAAGACACCTGGCCTTTGGCAAGCAGGTAAATCCCATGCTTTATTAGGTAGGAATTCTTTTAACTTATGTCTTTCGTTAGATTTGTTGATTGTTGGACAGGATATGCTTCAATAAACCCCTTTAAAAATGTTATGGGCTAATTTGGGAATTTTATGTGAATGCTACTATGCTAGTGGTCCAAGTAATAGATTGACTTATCAAATCCTTAATCAAGTCAATGTGGGTCCAAGCAATACTTGGAATTTTGAGGTCATTATGTGGTCTGACAAATTTCCTACAGGAGAATAGATAGAGAACACCTGCCTTGTAAATTCATCTTATGTTTTTCGTGTTACAGAAAGAAAGGGGACAGCCCCTTTTATACCACCTGAGATGCCTACATCTGATTGGCTATCTCACTCTCACAAGGATAGCTGAGCTAGCAACCTAACTAACATTTCAACTAAACCAAATTACCACTGAAATGAAATGCACACAAATGAATTACAATGGAAAAGCACAACGCAAACTCAACTGCATTTTGCTACAGTTGACTTGGTCAAAGCAGACCCTTGATCACCACTGGACTCTTCAGTCAATGCTAGTCTTCTAACATGGTCCATGTTATGATATTTTAGATTTTACTTAATCTATGATATGCAATGGTGAACCCAAAAGATTACGAACCGGGGAGTCTGTAATGAGTTGGATGATCTGAATCTTTGCAGAAATAGATTATTTAAGATCCAAACTGTAGAATATCGAGATTTACTCACTACAGGGTATAGTGACTATAGGAGTAACAGGACCTGCTCTCAAAAAAATTGTGTGCATTGCAAGTACATCAGCATCAGCCTTCACAATTCACTGAACAAATATCTCAATAGCCACATTTTCTATTTTAGCTTTTCACCTTTTTTACTCACACCACATCAAGCTCTCTATACTAATCATACCCGACTAAAATAATAATTTTTCACTTTTGTAAAGCCATTTCCTTATTCAATTATCTAATTACTCTCTCTCTCTCTCTCTCTCTCTCTCTCTCTCTTCGTTGTATCTTCTTTCTACCATTTCTTCTCTCACAATTAAAGCTAGGCATGTAACAAAAGAAATCATAACTAATCACCAAAGACAAAAATCCAAATCTAGCCCTAGAAATCCAAAACAAAGTTTTGTGACATAAAAAACGACAATGCTAACGTATGCCCAATAGACACACGTTAAGGTTGAAAAGTGTATTGAAATATGTGAAAAATATTTTGAAATATGTTGAAGTGTATTGGAAAATGCAAAAAGTGTATTGGAGTGTGTGTTATTTTTATTTGTTTGTTTTGTATGCTTATTGTGTGTCCATTAGGCATACGTTAGTAAGACCCAAAAAACAAATCCAAAACTAGACCCAAAAACCCAAAACAATGGGAGCATGACTTTCTTTGGGTATCCTCCTTGATCCTTCAAACATCTAATACAAATGAGAGAGGGAGAGACTCGCAGAGTTTTTTTGAACTGCAGAAAAGGGTGGGAAGGGGCGACCATCGTAGCAACCCCAATGGGCGTGACCATTGGAGTTCCCGACCCGCTGTGGAATGTCCGATTGAGCTATAACTACTGTCCGAATAGGATAGGTCGTCACCACAGCATTGCTTAGAAGATTTGTTGGCCAAAGGCTCGTAGATTGAGTGAGGCACTAGTAGCAGGAAAAAGTAGGATAGAGAGACCCATGAGGTTAGAAGTTCATAAAAACAATAAAAATGGAATAGCTATTGAACAGTTTCTAGTTAGAATTGCCGAGTTTGAGAATCAGCATGAGCCTCAACGGTATATTGAGCAAATTACATTTCAATGGTATTACTATTTTCTATTTTAGCTTTTCACCTTTCTTACTCAAACAGCTCTAGGGCTCTTGAACCTGGGCACTTGTGCACTTGGGGCAATTTGGGAAACTTGATCCGACAACCGGGCTAGGCAAGACATGTACACAAAAGGATTATTAATTATTAATTAATTGGCAAAATAAATCAAAATAATCAAGAAAAATCAAGAAAAAATATATTAAAAATAAGAAAAATTCATAATAAACTTTCTTATTGGTTGTGGTTTCGCTGGATAGTAGACGGGGATAGAGGGAATCTCATTAATCCATTCATGTGCGTCACTAATTAGATGACGAGGAATTCCATTTTCTAATTACTCTCCTCTATATCTTCTTTCTGAACCAGAACCAGTTGTCTCAAAGGTAAATCCTAGAGACGGAAAGGTTGATGGTAACCACATGACTCTCAGGAAGACTCAACCTTAGGGGTGCCTCTCAGCGTCATATCCTTCCAATTATAGATAATGACAAGATCAGCTGTTCATGAATAAGGCATATGAGCCATTAGTGTCAAAGGGAAATTCTTGTGATGGAAAGGTGGAAGGCCATAACTCTGTTTCATCTTCCACCGTAGGAAGAATCAAAATATATATATGGGAGCAGATCCAGTCCGGACCCGTCCAGACTTTTCATTTCCCAGCCAAATGGTCGGGATCCAAATCGTTGGATATGTTTCAAATGTATTTTTAAGGGCATAAACGAGGAATTGCCAAAAAAAAAAGATCGGGAAGGGCTTCATCCGAGCAGTTTTTCGATAAAATTGTAATATCGCAGTTTTATCGAAAACTGCTCGGATGAATATCGCAATTTTTATCGAAAACTGCTCGAATGAAGCCCTTCCAGTCATTTCTTTGGCGATTCCTCGCGTAGGCCCTTAAAAACACGTTTTAAACACATCCAACGGTTCGGATCCTGACCATTTGGCGGGGAGATGGGAGTGGGCGGTAAGGCCAGTCAAGGAGTCCTGACGAGAGAGAGAGAGAGATTTCCATAAAGATGGAATAAGATTTCAAGAGTCTGATGAGAATGCTCTTCCTGTAGTTTATGTAAATAGTAGTGAGTCCGACATGAGGCAAGTGTAGCCCTATTTTCTGCCTACTACCTGCCACTATGCCAAAGAATAAGATTTGAAGAGATTGATGAGGATGCTCTAACCATATTATTGTTAACAGTCCTTGGGGAAGTTGGATACAGGCATGCATGAGTAGCCAAGCCAGCCTTGGTCTGCAAAGTTCAAACTATGTTCAATTATACAAACTATATGACTCTATAGTTGGTTTCTTTTAGGGTAAATTTCACTTACCTCCCCTAAGGTTTCTGACAATTACAGATACCTCCCCTCACGTTTCAGAAATTGCACTGACCTCCCCTCTAGTTTGGTTGTTGGCTGCACTTTGCCCCAGCCGTTTGTTTGCTGTTAGTGGGTTGGATGGAAATCGCTGACATCACCCATTAACTGTATATCATTCCCCATTTTACCCTTTAATCTAAATGCCCTTTCAAACCCAATTTAAAAGACATAATGGCCCTAATTACAACTATTTAAAGAGGCTGAGTGAGATTTTATTTGAACCACACAAAATCTTTATATATAGCTCTAATTTTTTTGTAACTCATTTAAAAATATAAATTAATCTAAAGTTAGTCTTATTGGATGTGTAACTATAAATATAAAAATTCAACTACGTACTAAAATAAGCTCAAAAGTAAAAAAAAAAAAATATGACCAAAGCTTAACAGATTATTAAATGAATTTTTTATC
>JAXBDA010009677.1:0-12021 GCA_036023075.1 Gaultheria prostrata
GAATGCCATAAAAGACTTAATTGAAACCCTTCCTACCACCAATTGGTTTTAGGAGAGTTGGTGGAAAAGCGGTCCGACAAGTGGTATCAGAGCCAGAAGGTCATGGGTTCGAGTCGCGGGAGCGTCATCGTGAGGGAGGGATTGTTGGGCCCGGAGTGCCCCCATGGATTTGGATACACAATGCCACTCTTTGCGACCGCTCTAAAAACAGACTTGCGGGTGCGATGTCGAATGCCATAAAAGACTTAATTGAAACCCTTCCTACCTTTTAAGAGAGTTGGTGGAAAAGCGGTCCGACAAGTGATACTAAACAAGGAGAACCAAGATTATAATTAAAAGAAACATCAAGCACTCTAAGAGAAGTCAAGTTCCAAAAACTATCGGGAAGAAATCCTTTGAATTCGCTTGCAGCTAAATTAAGATAAACAAGACTAATAAGACTGAAGATCCATCTAGGCATCGAGTCATTAAACTCATTCCAGGAAAGATCTAAGACAGCGAGAGACGTAAAATTAACCTTCTCTAGAGAAGGCATGTGATCAACTGCACAGTAAGACAAACGCAATTCTACCAAAGAAGGGAGCTTGTTAATTACCTGCAGCCAGTTAGGTGTCTTGTTGAGTTTCACGTGGCTTAAATCAAGGTGTTCCAAAGTTGAAAGACCAGAAAGCCAATCAAGAATTCGACATCTGACCTGATATCAGGGTATGGATAAGGGTTTTTAAGACCAAGAGAGCGTAAACTAGAGAGATTTCCAAGATGCTGGGGAACTGTTCCAGCAAATCCGGAATCAGATAGATTAAGGTATCGAAGGCTTGTCAGAGATCCAAGAAAGCTTGGAATTGGAATACCTCCAAAATCATTTCGACTTAGATCCAGGTAACTGAGATGCTTCAAATTGAGCAAAGAAGGATTCACTTCACCTCCCAACTTCTGCCTCACATAAGCTTCCTTTTCTGCCCGAGTTCTGTAGTCAGTCACATAGGGATTTTGAAGGTGGAGCTCAAGTACATGGCCAGTTAAGTTGTTGCAAACAACTCCGGCCCACATACAACAATCAGCTTCGACATTCCAAGAGGAAAGTCTATTTGAAGGATCTTCGAGGCCTTTCTTGAAGCTTAACAGAGCTTGTTTCTCGCTATCCAAACAAGCCACATCTAGATATCCATAGCAGGAGCTGAGACAAATTGTTGCTACTATGAGAAAGAGAGGGAATGTTTTCACAACAAATATCAGCAAAGCATCCATCATGAGCATGAAACACTGAGCAGGAAATTGCTAGTGGTGGAGGTGTGATGAGGGGTTAGGAAGACAGAGCAATTTATATGGTCGACTATGATACAAGACCATTAGAACTTTTTGTTTGATCATGGCTGCATGGAGAAAATTCAAACTCCATTGGAGGTAAATGGACCCGTGAGAAATTTTCCACCGCCAGCTTTATCCCTATTTTTATCTTTGTGTGCGAAATTCTAGTACAGGACAAAAAGGTTTAATAATTTATGTGAAAAGTATGAAAAGAAAGATGAGCTGTGTTGTAGTTCCTTGTTGTGCAACAGTGCTAAAACAATTACTATAACACATCTTTGATCTTCATTCTTTTATAGGTTCATCCTCTGGGAGAATAGTGAAAGTCTAAAAGCCTGACTCTAACAGGATACATTTTGCGTTCATTGAATGAGTATGACAAATATACATAAACAAAACATGCATAAACATGAGTTTTTCAGCTGACGGACTCACTTTTCTTATGCAATTTTACCAGTGGTTACTTTATAAAAAGATAACATGGCGGCCTGAATTGTTTAATATCAGTGGAGTTGTTCAATAATCGACAAAAGGTGGAATCGGCCCCTATCAGTTAAACTGGCATGAGTTAAACAAATGTCACAATTGGTTGGTTCATAGAATAATGAAGTTTCAAAATTTAGATGAACGTGGTTGTTACTTTTGGAATTTCTTAGATTTGTTTGAATGGTGGTCGTCTGTTGGTAGCTGATGCTAGGTTTTCTATTTCTAGTAATTGAGGCTGCTTGTATGGAAGGGGTTACTGAATCAAATAAACTGAGGACCCATCAAGAAATTCAAAGCATTGAAAAACCCAGAATTCCCAATTCAAAAGCATAAACACAACTAAAACCAACAAGAGCCAATGCAAAGAATCCATCCTCACCAGTAACAAGACAGCAGTGGAAAGCCTGATTAATTAGACCGCCAAAGTTGATAAAAAAAAAATTAGACCGCCAACAGCCGCCTCAATGGACCGTTTGAAGATAATGGCATCGGATTTGATGTTGTTTGGTTAGCATGGAGGACAATTTTTCACTGAGTTAGGGGTTTGGTGGTGGCGGTGGCACGGTGACGACCAACGGAGGAAAGAGAGCGCCGGGTGCGGTGGACGAGGGAGTTGTTGAGGCACGGGTTGCGGCAGTTGGTCATACACGGGTATGGATCGAGCCCATATCTACCCCGACCCATCTAAGCTAGTACCAATTCTGCAAAGTGCAAACCCGGTCACCTTTTTGCACCACTCATGACTCATCCATCCTATACGGAGTACTTTTTTTTTTTTTTGCCAATTCCTAGCAGGTCCACTATAGACATTTCCTAAGGCTTGAGGTCTACTGTGTAATTTCCAAACACCTCCAGTTCATTCCACTTAAAAAACAAACTGAACTTCCACACATAACCCCGTTATCAGATCCAGAGACGAGCGCCACACACCTCAAGATCTTGACGGCTTGACGCCGGTGATTTTCGAGCCCCCTATCCGGCGACTTCCTCAGGCGATCAACGCCGGCAATCTTCCGGCGTCATCTCTGATGACTTCCTCCAACGATCAATGCCGGCGTTTTTGCTGAACTTGCCGGAAAAACGGTTCACCATTTGGTGTACACCTTTTTCTAGATTTATTTTCTTTTAAAGGGATAGATTCTTCGGCCTTTGAGTGCCGGTTCACCATTTGAGTACCATTTCAGCCCTATTCCGGTACTCTGATCTTCAGATTCCGGGACACGGCTTAGTTTCCAGCCATTCTCGGCTTATTCCGGCGTACTGGCATGATTTTCGTCATGCCTGATGGTCTCGCTTGGTACCGTTACAGTTGTCGGAGAAGAAGAATAGAACTGGAGAGGTGACTTTCCATGTGGGTCTGCAGACTTTGCAGTCTTTACCTTGGCAAATGAGTTTGGTTGTACTTTTGTGTAGTAGTCAAGTAATGCAACTGTACAAATGATGTGAATAATGATTCTATTCAAACGCATGTATATTCATATTTTTTCAATTAAACATACATAATTTTTAATTAAAACCAAAATGCTATTCAGAACCTTGATTTGAGTACCCATTTTGAAAAGCTAGTCTCAATTATGTTTTATCTTACATATAGGTGGACAAGGATTTGATCCCAAGTAAATTTTTTTAAAAACGATATTGTCCAGATAACCACATCTTGTGAATTCAGATAACCACATCTGGCATCCCAAGTAGGCTTAGAAAAAAAAAGATATAGTATAACCACGTCTTGTGAGTCCTGATAACCACATCTGATCCGAAGTAGACTTTTTTTAAAAAAAATATGGTCCAAATAATCACATCTTTTTTTGTGAAGAGATAGAAGAATCCATTAATCAAAACGAAAAAACAAAATAAAATAAAAAATACAGAAAATAACCACATCTGATCCCAAGTAGACTTAAAATAAAAGATATAGTACACATCTTGTGACTCCAGATAACCACATCTTGTAACTCCAGATAACCACATCTTCTGATTTTCAGATATGGTTATCTGCGACGGCAATTTTTCCGGCGAAGTCCAATTTTCCGGCGCAGGTAAAATTTTCCGGTGAACTTTCCAGCGAGAGTAGACTATGTTTAAATTTAATGTGAGGGTATATTTGTCTATTAATAATGGAGAGTGGACCTAACACCTTAAAAAATTCAAAAAAGTGGATTAGAGGTGTTATGAAAATATGAGGTGGACTATACATGTTACAAAAAGCTATAATGGACCTTAGAGCAATTCCTTATTTTTTTTTAGCAAACAGAAACATAGATATTCATTCCACTAACTAACCAATACATCGCTTTGCTAAGGCGTGAGCCGCCTCAACCACCTATCTTGGAACTTTAGTTACAGATATCCATCCTATATACTTGATCAAATAAAGGCATCAATCCTATAGAGCATACTAGTGTTGTGCCCATTCCATGTATGGGCCAACAAAAACAATAGTTCACAATGGTGTTTTTTAGTTTTCATGCTTCAAATGGACACAACGCTAGTGATCACAAAAAGATAAAATTAAATGAAGGCATAAATAAGTAGCATCAGTTACAAGAACTCCCACAATGGTAACACTGGGAAAAACAAACATCGACTAAAGTTATATGAACAAATGGAAAACCCCATAATGACAAAGAAAACCACATGAACCCAATTTACCAAAAAAGAAAAAGAAGTCATAAAAGAAAATAACCAGTCAACAATTGTATTTCATTACAACAAATAAACAAGTCATTTAGTATGTGTTTTGGGGTGTGCTTGTGCTTGGGCAGTCATAATCAGTCAACAAATAAAAAGAAGTTATAAAGAGGGGTGTGCTTGGGTAGTTTAAAACGTTAGGGAGTTTCGAAAACATACATATATGAGGGGGTTTTCGTGGAATTTCACCTGAATGGTTCACATCATTATGTGTCTTGGAATTTGTCATTTACTTTTTGTTACTCTAGTATAGTAAACTAAAATTGAGAAAGAGTAATTGTACATAAATAGACGAGATTGTACATATCCAAATATATCTAGATTATTCGATGCACATGGGTCTCATACAGTAGAAATGGAACTCACATACATTGAACGATTTCTCATACATCTATACCCGAATATGTACATAAGTGCATTTCTATATATGTCCGTAGCACTTTTGTCAAACCCTGATTCCAAAAGCACCAACGGCCGTCGGTCCTAGGCCTTACTATAGGCCACGAAGCCATTACAATTTACAACTGAAACAGATTACAAACAAGTGCTGAATTTAATAAAATGCTAGACTTCAAATCAACCTTCATATTTCATACTTGTTGGTGGGATATAGACGACCACCATTTATTCAAATACCACAACTTAATATTCAACGCGGAGTGATTGTACTTTATTAGACACAAATAGGAGATCAACTAATACCCTAGAGATCCAACAGGTGGGTTCCAACAGTGCTACAAGTCCTCAATTACCATTCAAAAAATCACCTGAAAAAGATTTAGAAAAATCTATCAGTTGAGAGCTCAGTGAGTAATTTAGCATGCCAATATATATACCTGGAACTTCAGCATATGAATAAATGGAACGATGATTTGAGATTTTCAAAGAAACATATTTATGTGAACAAAATTATAAATCTCAACGAATAGCATCAATTCAGATATTAAAAAAAAAAAACGAATAATGTCAACAGCGAGATATTCAACAAGGTATCAAAAACAAAAATTCATCTCAACAAGGTCTCACAAGGATAGTAGCGACTCACAAGTAATAGAGAGTACTCGGAACAACAACATTTGAATGGAATCCACCAATAACATGGGAACCATAAACACAAAATGGCAGATTGTTTTCTCTGGGTGATGTGGATACAATATCACACTTAGTGTCACATTAGGATGGCACCTGGCATGGCTATGTTCCAAGTCGATTGATTTTAACACATATATTATCTATCATGTTGAACACTAGAGTCGCCACACAGTTTCACTGGCCTGTTCTCTAAAGGCCAAAGGCGCCCCAATATTTTCACAAGTATTTTCCCGGGACTTTCAATATGCCTATACACATGATCCTAGTAGAGTCACAAACGGCCAAGTCTTAGAGTCACCTGCATCAGAACTATTCCCCTGCCGCCTACAATTTCAACTAATTAACCATAGTGTCCAAGTATCATGGATTCCCTCAAAGGGCAGAGGCGTACCGAACTTTTCACAATTAGTATTTAGCTCTCAGCTGGTATTGGACAAAGGGTAAAGCTAAAAATCCAGGAGTGCAATGTGCGACCAAAAAAAATATGAGTATTGGATATGATATCTCAAAAATAAATAAGTTCAAAGAAAGGGAAGCCTCTTCCATAACTCTATGCCCAACTACCTCCCGACACTCTTAATCTCCCCACACCACTCCCATAAGTCTAGTGCCAAAACCTAATTATGAACGTATCATCACTAGGTAGAGGGCAAATTATGAATATATCACCCATCATTGTCGAACTCGGGGGCTTTGATCTGAGAAACTAGCTCTAGGTTTTGGCTCTGGGCTCTAATTGGCCTTGACAGATTTTCGAGCTCTGCAACGGCGGTGATGACTACATTTGCAGCGGATCCGATGAGCTTGCGGCAGGAACAAAGTTCAGAAGGTGCAGCTCTGGTCACTCCACCATCCTTTATGAGTTTGTCTGATGGGTCTGACCTCGACGCTGATTTCTTGGGGTTTTTTTTTTGTTTGTTTTGTTTTTGTTGTATTTTCTAAGTTAAGAAGGCTAATGCTATAATGCCAAAACTGTTTTTGTGAATGCCAAAATTAGAGTGCATGACCTATGGTACATGTCTTTTATGCACTAAATTTTTGATATTAACAATAACTATTTGGACATTGTCCATGTCTTTTAAATATATGAATATATCTATAGACGTGTATAGGCTTCTTATTACTTGTATTTACTAAGAAGCCCTTGGCTTAAAAGAGAAAGTATTCCTGCGTGTACAACAAAATCTAAAATTTTTGATCCGACATCGATGGGTATCAAAAAAACTAAAATTTTTAGTTTCTTGATACATATCGATGTCCCAACAAGATAATTTTTTTACTGGATGCTCTTCTCAAGAAGCCCTACAATACCTATGGTTTAGATCAATGGATTATCGAGCCCATAATCGTATAAATTTTATTGAAGATTCTTTCAAACTACAGGGTCCTGAATTTTGAATGAAAATCACACGAATTAGATCAATTACGTAAAAATATCCAATGGTTCTGATTCTTTTCAAGAGCACTTAAATAATTATTTTAAAATTATTTAGCGATTCAGATCATTTGTGTGGGACCCGAAAGTGGATCCCACAAGATCACATTTGGAAAACCAAGTGGTTTGCCTACCAAACGCTGCCGTTTGGTCAGTGCATAGCAGGTGTTGTGCAAGTGATGCCAAGCAGCATCCCCTCCTCCCCATTCTGATAGTCCCCTATGAAAAGACGAGCAATGTTTGGATAAAAAAATAAAATACTTCCGCACATAATTTTTGGAGTTTCTTTACACCAAACTGAAGATCTCGATTAATTCTTTAATATGATGTGAAAAATTCAAAAAAAATTATGAACAGAATTACTCTTTTTTGTTCAAAAGTTACATGTCGTTTCATAAGAAAGTAGGAGTATCAAAATGGGATGGAGGGAGTATATAACTGGGAAATAGATCCATATAAATCAAAATTGATCGGGCATTTATATAGCAAAGAACATGATATATATGTTTGATTGTAGTAACAAGAAAATATGATAGTATTTTAGGTCGAGGTTTTATGACACGATATTTTTTTGTTTTTTTTTTTGTTTTTATCTTTGCAAGATTCGTGTCAACTTTTTACATCATATTTTGTCTCAACCAGAGAAATTGGAAAATTAAAAAAAAAAATACACCGAATTTAAGGAAAAAGTTTGTATAAGGCAACAAAAAGTTGTATTTTGAGGCTTTTTGTCATCTTCAATGAATTTTTTTAAGTTCGATCTATATTTTTATACTTTTCAGATTTCTTTTATGGAAATGAAAAATATGATAGTATAACAATTTGACCCAATCTTTACAAGGATGAAAAGAATGCCAAAAAGTGTAACTTCAAAACAACACGTAAACAATAACAAAATCAAATCTGAGAAGTTGTGGAACACATAACCTACAGAATGACATCAAAGTGCTTAGTACATCCAATAATGATAGAGCCACACACTTTCAACCACACACCCTCTCACATGTGGTGGGGCCCACTGTGGGTCCCACATGGGGTGGGCCCCACCACATGTGAGAGGGTGTGTGGTTGTGTGTGGTTGAAAGTGTGTGGCTCTATCATTATTGTAGTACATCAGGGAGAGAGAGAGAGAGAGAAGCTGATTGTTACGCATACCTCAGTTTTGCGTTTTCACCAACTGAACTGATTAATGTAATTCTTCAGTCGAGCAACTCCGAGGGCAATCGCCAGTTGTACCTTGTCATTGACCATCTCCACGAACTGGAAAAAAGCATACCTCCAAGCTTTTTTCAACAACAGAACTCCAATAAATCCCCATAACCCTGTTGCATAGCCACTCATTATAGCCATATAGAACCAAAAAAATTCTGAGTCACCTCCTTCGTGTTCATCTCGGTGACCTGTGGTTGTTGGAGGCTGAGATTTTTCATCACCGGGACAATTTCTAGGTAATGGAACTCCACAGAGTTCCCTGTTGCCAAGGTAACTAGATGAAGGATCATCAAGAGTACGAAGCTGGTTTCCCGTTGGAATTCGTCCAGACAAGTTGTTATATGACAAGTTCAAGTGGCTTAAAGAATTCAACTCCGAGATGCTCTGTGGAATTATACCCGAAAGTTGATTCACTGACAAATCAAGAGATTCCAATGACTTCAACCCACTAATGTTCTCAGGAATTTTTCCTGTCAGATGATTATGAGAGAGATTTAGCCCTTGCAACCCAGAAAGATTTGTTATCTCTTTTGGGATTGATCCAACCAGGTTGTTCCTCGAAAGGTCTATGTTGGCTAGAAATGCTAACGTCTTGGTGAATTCAAGTTCGCGTCCTCTAATGACTTGCATCATGCTCGTCTCAAAGTTAAACCATTCCACAGCAGACATTATACCGTCTTTATCCAAAATCATGCCAGAGAGATTTCCAAAACAATGTGGGATGGGTCCTGTCAAGTGATTATTTCCGAAGTCGATGATTTGGAGTCCCTGCAATCGGCATAACTGTGAAGGAATATTATCAATGAACATATTCTGGTGCAATCTCAAAACTGTCAGAGACGACAAGTCTCTGATCCATCTAGGTATGCTACCAGAGAATCCATTCTCACCAAGATCCAAAACTACTAAACTAGAGCAGTTTCTCAATGTCAAAGGAAGCTTGCCATAGAAATTATTGTTGTTCAACTGTAACAACTCCAACGAAGTAAAATTGCCTATAGAGCTTGGAAGAATTCCTGAAAGCTTGTTGGATGACAAACTCATAACCAGCAGTGCTGAAAGTGCCCCCCACCCCTTATTGTGGGGAAGATTTCCCAATAGCTTGTTTTTTGAGAGATCCAAAACTTCAAGAGTTGGAATTTCCCACAATGAGTAGGGTATCAAACCACTTATCAAGTTGCCAGCCAGTGATAAAGTTTCCAAACTAGGCACCATCTCACTGATATTTTGTGGAAGAGCTCCAGTAATTAAATTATCGGAGAGATCCAATTCCTGTAAAGTGAAAGGAAGTGTTTGAATGGATCCACCGATATGATTTTGGGAAAGATCCAGGGTCACGAGGGGCATTGCATTTAGCCATTGAGGCAAGGTTCCAGATATGCTAGCATTAGAAATATCCAACCAAGTAAGTTCCTTATGGGTTTGAAGCCATTGAGGGAAACCAGTCCCAATTTTGCAGGAACCCATTCGAAGTGATTTCACTTGAAAAGGGGGCATCCAATCAGATATCACCTTCAATGTCAAGGAGTTAGAATGTATCCTCAGTTCTTCTAAAATTGTGAAATTGGCAAAATTGGCTTCAGTTACAACTCCTCCTAGGTGATTATTAGAGAGATCTAAAAACTTTAGATTCGATAACTGACCAAGAGATGCTGGAATAGTTCCAGTTAACTGATTCAGAGAAATATCTAGGATCTCGAGGTTTGATAATTGACCAAGAGACACAGGAATTGTTCCATTTAGCTGATTCCAATAAATATCCAGCACTCCCAAAGCTGACAATGTCCCCAGTGATTGAGGAATGGACCCACTGAATGAATTCATTGCAAGATCAAGGTATTTCAGAAGTTGAAGTTTCCCAAACAAATCTGGAATGGGATGGGAAAATGAGTTCCATGAAACATCAAGGTATTTCAAACGCTTGAATTTCCCTAGCCAATCTGGTAACTTACCGGAGATGCCAGTATTATACGATAAAATTAGCTTCTCTAAATTATACATGGCGCATCCGGATAAGTTTCCATACCTCCTTGACATCTTCCCTTTGAATTGGTTGTAAGTCACGTCTACTGATTTCAAGTTACATTGAGCCAACAAGAGCCTCGATAACCCAACAACATCAGTAAACAAGTTGCCGCCAACATTCAGATGTTCAAGGCTTTTAAGGTTTTTTATATAAAAAGGAAAGGAAGAATTCAAGTGGTTAAAGGAAAGATCAAGAACTCTCAAAGCAGTCAAGTTTTCAATAATTTTTGGGAATGGACCAGCAAGTGAGTTGAGACTAAGATCCAGATTCCTGATATTAGAAGCAGTAGAGTTCAAATAGAAATGAGATACTAATAGACTACTCCGAAGTTCACAGCTCGACAAGCGCAACTCTGTTAACGTACGCATATTTAGTATCACATTCAAACTGAGCGCATGACTAAGATCTATGCCACTCGCATCAAGGTATTGCAACGAGGAAAGACGAGAAACCCAAGTGAAATCATCAATAGTTAATGATTTCTGATCTATGCAGTTTAGATCAAGAACCATCAAACTAGAAACATTTCCAAGATGATGGGGGACCTTTCCACTGAAATTTGAATTAGAGAGATTAAGGTACCTCAACGACATCATTGATCCAAAGAAAATGGGAATCTGGATGTAGTGAAAATTGTTTCCACTCAAGTCCAAGTGCTTCAGAGACTTCAATTCAATCAATGAAGGCTTCACTTCATTGGCCTCCATTGGCGTTGCGTTTGGATCTAAACTGGCCAGATCAAGCTTGACGACATGGGAAGTACTTCCATCACATTGAATTCCTTTCCAGTTGCAACAATCTTCACCGGTCCAAGAGGAAAGCCGACCTGTTGTGTCTGTTAGGCTTCGTTTGAACTTTAGGAGAGCTTGTCTCTCTTGTTCAATGCAGACGATGGTTGACATTGATCCAATGCCCAAACTGGACATCAAAAAAATTCCATTGCATAGCAGAACAGCTAGAAAGAGCACAGCAGTGGAGAATATCCTCATTTTTTACTTATCCAACTGGTTTCAAAAGGGAAACAACAATACTTATTTATGGGTATCAAATAGTATCATCAGGTCCTCCTTGAGGGCTTACAACGTTCTATTTCTACAAGGAAAATTGGGGTGGTGGGGCTCTAGTTTGGGTAGGAAAAGACTAGGATCAGTCCGTCAACGGACGCACACCCTTCCATATAAATCCCCTCATCACATAATAGACTCCACCTTTAGAAAAGGGTGGATGAGGGAGCAACACGGCTATAGCAACCTCCCATATAGACCCGTCCACATAAGTCGTCCATAGATTTCTACCTTCACGGAAAGCTTGTGGATCAAAACCGGGCTTGTACTTCATTAAAAGACGTCATTATTAGAAGGCAATTGTAGTTTCTTTGGTGTATTAGTCAAGAAGTTGGGGTGGTTTCCATCTTTGACGTCAGGTCTCAACTTCTCATTAACGGCAACGGGTAAAAGAAGAGTTGTCGTTCTCTATTAAGCAGTCTGAAAGTTCAATTCTTGAAATTGTGGTCTTGTTGGAAAAATGTAAATAGACTCTTCGAATCTGGGCCTTTCCTTTTTGGGTGGGAAGACAAACAAAACACCAATTGTAAATGTCAAGAACAAGATGTAAGACAAGAATATATACTGTGGGGGTAACTTCCCCGGAGTGACCCCTTTGGACCGCCCTGGACGCTGAAAGTAAGGGGAGCCGCTGTGGCCTCGCCGTGATCCTGGCCGCTGAAGGAAGCAAGCAACCTGCACACTGAACAACCGTGTTAGTGCCTAGC
>JAXBDA010009678.1:0-12020 GCA_036023075.1 Gaultheria prostrata
TCAGACCCTGCCTAAGTGACGGAGAAACAATTCACAAAAGTTTGCACTCATTAAAATCACTTTGGCGTGGTGGGCAAGTCGTGATATATAGGTGTTTGCTTCCTCCTAAGTCTTGTAGGACCAATCAGTATGGGCTTTACCCCTAACTGAGATTAGACCCCCCTTGTTAGTGAAACTGTGAAATTTTGGTTCTTCAAAATTAGCTGAAGAGCACGTAAATTGAGCAAAACGTTGAGTTATAGTAAAAATAATTGAATGCCTTCATCTCCCAAATTTTGCTCAATAAATGGTAGTCATGTGTAGAGGTGTCAAACGTGCCGCGCGTGCCGTGCCTTGTCATTTTTAATCGTGTCATGCCGTACCGTGCCGTTTTGTGGCCCTGTCGTGCCATCTAGCCCTCTTAGTTAATCGTGTGACTCGTGCCGTGACGTGCCGGTTTAATTAATCGTGTCATGTCGTGCCGTTTTTTTATGAGAAGTCATTTTCTTTAATAAAAATCCATTTTTTACTTGTTAATTAAGTTATTATGGCCCATGGGCCTTGGGAGTTGAGTCATGACAAGGCAAGCAAAATTTATCTCTTGTTTTTTCCTAATTCAATAATTCGTTTCAATTTTTTTATCCAAAATTCATTTTAATTTCGTGTCTATTATTTTTTTTTCTAATTATGGTAAGTCAATTTCTTTAATAAAAATTCATTTTTTACTTATTAAGTTATTATGGGCCATGGGCCCATGGGGGATGGGCCATGAGTCATGAGTCATGACAAGGCATAATTCATTTTTTTTCTAATTTAATAATTTATTTTAATTTTTCTTATTGAAAAATTCAATTTAATTTTTTCCATCATTTTTTATTATTATGGCAAGTCATTTTCTTTGATAAAAAATCCATTTTTTACTTGTTAATTAAGTTATTATGGCCCATGGGCCTTGAGAGTTGAGTCATGAAAAGGCAAACAAAATTTATTCCTTTTTTTCCCCTAATTCAATAATTCATTTCAATTTTTATTTCTCCAAAATTCATTTTAATTTTGTCCATCATTTTTTCTCTAATTATGGCAAGTCAATTTCTTTAATAAAAATCCATTTTTACCTTATTAAGTTATTATGGGCCATGGGCCCACCGCCCATGAGCCTTGAGTCAATGATGTAAAATTCATATTTTTTCTTTTTCTATTTCAATAATTCATTTTAATTTTTCTTATTGAAAAATTCATTTTAATTTTTTCCATCATTTTTTTTACTATGACAAGTCATTTTCTTTAATAAAAATTCATTTTTAACTTGTTAATTAAGTTATTATGGCACATGGGCCTTGAGAGTTGAGTCATGTCAAGGCAAGCAAAATTTATTTCTTTTTTTCCCTAATTCAATAATTCGTTTCAATTTTTCATTTTTCAAAATTCATTTTAATTTTGTCCATCATTTTTTTTCTAATTATGGCAAGTCAATTTCTTTAATGAAAATTCATTTTTAATTTATTAAGTTATTATGGGCCATGGGCCCACCGCCCATGAGCCTTGAGTCAATGAGTCATGACAAGATAAAATTCATATTTTTTTTTCTATTTCAATAATTCATTTTAATTTTTCCATCTTTTTTTTTTCTTATTATTGGCAATTGGCAATGGCAACTAGCAAGTCAGTTTCTTTAATAATTTTTTTTTTTACTAATTACCGTGACGTGTCCGTGCTACCGGTTATAGTCGTGCCAGGCTAATTTCACTGCCGTGCCCGTGCTACTTTTGTGTCGTGCCAGTGCCGTGCTCGACTATAACTATGTCGTGCCCGTGCCACTTTCGTGTCGTGCTCGACTATAACCGTGTCATGCCCGTGTTGTGCCTGAATAAGATCATGTTGTGTCGTGCCGTGTCTGACTAAGACCGTGTGTGCCAGTCCAGACCAACTCTCGTGTCGTGTCCGCGCCGTGCCTGACTAAGACCGTGTCGTGCCAGTCCAGACCAACTATCATGTTGTGTCCGTGCCGTGCCTGTCTAAAACCGTGTCGTGCCGTGTCATGCCAAGCCAACTACCGTGCCGTGCCCGCCCATTTCCGTGCGCCAGTGCCCATACCATGCCCGCTTAGACCGTGCTGTTCTCAGTTAAGACCCTGCCCAACGGTGCCCGTGCCGGGTTTAATCGTGTCGTGCCAGTGCCGTGCCGTGCCGACACGGCCCATTTGACACCTCTAGTCATGTGCTCAACAGTGCAAAATTAGGTAGAATGGTCTTCTTTTTATTTTTTTTTATGGCACCACTTAACTTTTATGCTTGGAAAAGTATTGCTTCCGGAGATTATAGAATTCTACACGTTGTCATGAAACATAAAAACAGAAAGTCATCATCTAATCAGATCAACGTAAAACACACACACTTCTTTCACTAATCCAGCCAAAAACTCTACTGATCCATAGCGGTCCCAACTTTGTAATATTATCAGATTAGATAGTGGTCCCAATTGCATAATTAATCACGCATGACCATTTTTCCTAAGGATCTGAGTTCAAATTTCTTTTACTTTCGAGTTTTATTAGTCTTCAATTGGATTTTACTCGGATTTGTATTAACTGGTTCATCAAAAAGGAGCTTAGAGGCAATCGCAAATCATTCTTGCTTTGAGTACTTGATTTATTGTAACCAGTCAGTGTGCTTGCATGCGCGCGTTAGCAACTTGGCCCTAAGAATTACTAGATCCCCAATTATGCGCGAAAAATACATATTCATGTTCTTTAATCGAAAGGAAAATTAGTAAGCCTGATAAGTACACATTTAAGAAGAGTGGTTGCCTCACATTTGATTCAATGTGAAAACGGTAGAAAAGTAAAAGGAATCTGAGTCTCCTTTTTGTTTTTGCACATGGCTTTTCGTCATGAATATGCTATGTATTTTTATTACTGTTGGATGAAAATTCTGGAGTTACCCTTGCATTTTAGTAAATGGAAACAAGGATAGCCTGTATTGAATTGATCATATCTCGTAGACTTCTAAAAGACTACTAAATTAAGTTAGTTGAAGGTAACCATACATTCACTATTTACTGTTTTAGTCGCAGCTCTTCACAATTTTTCTAAGTCTTATCCTGGGGGTTAGTGTTGAAATTTGCCTTGAATTTGACGTTAGGAAGAAAGGTACAGTGTTCGTCGTGTTCGGGGTTTCGTTTCCAATTGCGGGGGAAGTTTTGTTTTTTCCGTCCGAACGAGAGTCAAGTCCGTCCGACGGTTGGACACGGGTTATACGTGTTTTAACGGGGGCGGCATGTATTGAGACCTTTTTCGACCTAATTTTTTGTACTTTCTTATAACTAACAATCTTAATTTTTTTCATTTTATCAAATTTTGTTAGGCTCGAGCTCTCGAAAGTTTTTTAGTAAGCTCGAGCTCACGAAAAATTAATAAATGGGTGTGCTAGTAGTTAATAAAGGCTTGAAATTAGAGATTTGCTTCTTTCATTAATTATTGTAGGGTGAGTTTGCAGAGTTTTGCTCCAATTTAAATGACAAATGAATAACTGTAGTAGAAGGTAAATTTTCCAAATATTTAAAAAGGTTCACATTAGCTGATCTGAACATCTCGAAACGAAATAATAGTACTAATACTATTCTCTGTGATGATGATGAGAACTTGGCCTAGTGTTAGATCAAAATGGCCAAGGAAACATTGTATACTCCTATGAGCTACTTTGTGGTTAGGCAGTCAACTACTTGTTTCTGAATGGGATTTTGTCCTTAAAAGTTCCTTTGATGCATTAAAATATGCCCAGCCAAGAGATTCCAATTCATTTTTGTGAACAACGATTGGTACATCTCAATCTGAACGCTAAATGTGTGCCCCCTATAAACTTATCACCAAGTTTGTTAGCACAGATTTGGGTTTCAGATCTTGCATAGTTTATTTTCTCGGGCCCATCTTGAGTACCGTAAAGATAATCCGAATTGCTCATTTTCTAAATTTCTTTTTATAAATTTTCGAGCTGATTTTTTTGAAATACAAATAAAAAATATTTCAAAAAAATAAAAGGTTCGGATCATTTTCTACGGGACCCAAGATGGGCCTGGCATGTGCAAGATCTGTACTTCCTAATATGTGCAATGCACAATTGTAAATTTATAGCATGGGTTCAAAAAATTTCATCCAGTTCATATGTCGATAAATTCATTAAAGATTATAACATAGTTGAACTAAGGCTTTATTATTTGTTGAAAACAAAACAAATTCCTTGATAAATCCCGACTTTACGCTCAACCTTTCCCTTCATACTTTTATGAACAACAAGAAATAATACTAATGGGCTTTCATTGAACAGTGTCATTCCTTCCGGCTTCCAAAAAAAAAAAGGACCTGTTCCGAAGACACATAACAACATAAAAATAGACACTCCATCTCAGACCAGCCCTTGAAACAAATTCTCTCCCCCAAAACTTGTCAGCCCTTGAAACAAATTCTCTCCCCCAAAACTTGTCAGCCCTTGAAACAAATTCTCTCCCCCAAAACTTGTCCAGAGCCTAAAATTACTCACCCAACCAAACCAAAACCATAATCTCCCCGCATCAATCCTACATAGTTTATATATACTTTATATTTGTAGTCTCTACCGCAATCACATACAAAATCTATGTACAACTAATAAACGCCCATCCTTGGTTTCAGTCAGAAGCTAATTTCTCTTTCTAAACAAGAATGAGACCAACCAAACAGGAGAATTAAACGCCTCTACCACATAAACATTATGACCAAGGCTGAACAAAAAAACAAGGGAACTGAACTGGACCGGAGAACCGGTTAGAACCGGATTTTTTTTTTGGTTTATTTCTTATCCCGGTTTGGTTTGGTTCTGAAAATTTTACTCCCTCCGTCCTAAATTTCTTGTCCATTTACGCGTTTGCGTGTCATTTTTCAATTGCTTATATCTTTCAATCTATAATATTTTTTACAGTTTTCAAAACTTTGTCTAATAATACTCATCAAGAACTATCAAACAAGATCCATATTAAATATATATAACGTTATACATTAGAAGATATAAACAATTTTTGAGGCATTGTGAATAGTTAAAGTGGATAACAAATATGGGACGGAGGGAGTAATTTTTCGAAATCCTGTTCGGTTCTCGGTTCTTAAATATTTAGACACGGTTCGAACCGAACCGGTATTAATTATATATATATAATACGTGGTATATAAAGGAATTTCGAACAACTCCCAAGGACCCAAACCCTAACCCTTACTTACTGCAGTACTGCCCACCTGCCGATGGCCACCACGACCACAGTCACCTCTCTCTCTCTCTCTCACATCTATAGAGAGTAGACTGTTAGAACCAGACCCATTTCAAACAACTCCCAAACCCTAACCCTAACCCTTACCTACCGAACCAGACCCAAAATCTTACCGCCGTCAATCTTCATCGGAACTGAGAACCAGACCCTGAAAGCTTACTACCGCCGAAAAACAAACTCACATATAAGATAGGGGTGTTTGCTTCCTCCTGGGCGTGGTGGGCAAGTCGTGATATATAGGTGTTTGCTTCCTCCTAAGTCTTGTAGGACCAATCAATATGGGCTCTACCCCTAACTGTGATTAGACCCCCCTTGTTAGTGAAACTGTGAAATATTGGTTCTTCAAAATTAGCTGAAGAGCACGTAGATTGAGCAGAACGCTGAGTTCTAGTAAAAATAATTGAATGCCTTCATCTCCCAAATTTTGCTCAATAAATGGTAGTCATGTGTAGAGGTGTCAAACGTGCCGCGCGTGCCGTGCCGTGCCATTTTTTATCGTGCCGTGGCGTGCCAAATTTCTTTATTCCTGTCGTGTCGTGCCGTGCCGTTTTGTGGCTGTGTAGTGCCGGCCCGCTTACTTGATCGTGTCGTGCCGTGCTGGCCCTCTTAGTTAATCATGTGACTTGTGCCGTGCCGTGTCGTGCCCGTTTAATTAATCGTGTCATGCCGTGCCTTTTTTTTTATGGGAAGTCATTTTCTTTAATAAAAATCCATTTTTTACTTGTTAATTAAGTTATTATGGCCCATGGGCCTTGGGAGTTGAGTCATGACAAGGCAAACATAATTTATCTCTTGTTTTTTCTTAATTCAATAATTCGTTTCAATTTTTCTTTATTGTAACCAGTCAGTGTGCTTGCATGCGCGTGTTAGCAACTTGGCCCTAAGAATTACTAGATCCCCAATTATACACGAAAAATACATATTCATGTTCTTTAATCGAAAGGAAAATTAGTAAGCCTAATAAGTACACATTTAAGAAGAGTGGTTGCCTCACATTTGATTCAATGTGAAAACGGTAGAAAATTAAAAGGAATCTGAGTCTCCTTTTGTTTTTGCATATAGCTTTTCGTCATAGATATGCTATGTATTTTTATTAGTGTTGGATGAAAATTCTGGAGTTACCCTCCATTTTAGTAAATGGAAACAAGGATAGCCTGTATTGAATTGATCATATCTCGTAGACTTCTAAAAGACTCTACTAAATTAAGTTAGTTGAAGGTAACCATACATTCACTATTTTACTGTTTTAGTCGCAGCTCTTCACAATTTTTCTAAGTCTTATCCTGGGGGTTAGTGTTGAAATTTGCCTTGAATTAATTTGACGTTAGGAATTATTACTTCTGCCATTGTAGGAGCTTGAATTGGGCCTTTGGTAGTTGAACTCTTGAAAGTATACTGTATTCCTGTCTGATTTCTGCACCAACCAACCCCCCAATGGATGCATCCATGGAGGAAAGTAAAACAACTGTCCTGGAGTAAGCTGCTACAGATCCTGCCAAGTGCGTTTAAGCTTTAGCTGACTCCTCCCCCACCGGCAGGAATTGCATAGTCAATAAATCACATCGATGGAATACGAAGCCTGTATCAAGCAGTGGGTTTGTGCGGGATTGTCCAGCCACAAAAAGGACTTGAGCAGGGAACAATTGGATCGTTTTGATTTGACAATTCTGAAAGTATGCGGAGGCATCACAAAATATGTAGTATTTGGTGCCTTGTATCTCGCAGCTGTGGTAAAATTGCATGCCTTTTTGTGCATTTAGGGTTGTTTGATATTCGACAATGCAGCATTTGTAGAATATGGATCACTCTGCCCAATTCCGCGCGCAATGCAACAAGATGTTTTTTTATTGTTACAAGGCAATGGGGAAACTTCAAACCATCTACTACAAAATTGCATGGACTTCATAATGGTGAAGCTTATGGTACTCATAATGGTGAAGCTTATGGTATTATACTATTATGTGTATTCATTGTGTCATAAATGTTTGCAAAGAAAGATGGATCTAGGCATCAATTGAGAAAGAGATCCGGTATAATTTGGATAGAGAGAGAATGCAAACAATTTCCTAGTTATTTCCTTGCTAATGTGATCATGATTTAGACCGTCACTAAAGTGCCATTTTTACATTAAAGAAACCATTACCACTTTATAATTAATAGTTCATTTTATGCTATTTTAGACTTTTCGTATTCAATTAAAATTATAAGATGAAGGGAGTATTTTTTTATTTATAACCCAGGATGCTTGAGCTAGAATACTAATTATTTAACAGATTCCGCCAGCATGAACTTTATCCATAACTAGACTAGCCAAGTGAAAATGCACCAATTGACGGGTCATTGTAGTAAAGAACTGAGTGCTAAGGTTTCCTCTTGCATATGTAGTCCAAGCGGAATATTAAGTCTATATGCTATACTTGAGAAGATAGTTTTTCGAGCTCTAATCATTTGGTTGTGGATCTTTCCGCTTTCAATTTCTGTAAATTTTTTAATTTGGATTTGATTTAAAACTCCAAAGAGCTGGCAGTAATCATATTGCCACAGACCACAGTCAAATCAGAAGACGTTGTGAGAAGAACTCAGTAATCATCAAAGAGCTGGAAGATGCTGTGGAGGTGAGTACAAATTTGGGAGTTCATTACCGTGAGAATGACGAAGGTACTTTGAATAGGTTTGTCCAAAAAGGAATTGGAAGAGCCAAGCGTATATCATCAAACTCTAATCTAGGACTGATCTGCAGTTATCTGGATAAATTTCCAGCAGAGATTATGGTTTGTTACAGAACTTTATGTATGCATTGGCAGAAGCTGATGGTGCTTCAGGGGGCTTAATCACAATGGGGATCTTCATCATCTTCACATTGTGATTTGAGTCTATCTCTAGTGTGAGGTAAGGGATTTGAGTCCATTTCTGGTGTGTTTTTCACTTTTTGTGTCTACTATGGGGTTGGTGTCTGTAGCATGGTGTAACTGGGGCTAGAGATGTCTGCATTTTTCGGATTCCTGTTGTGGTTTCATAATGGGTTGGCAATACTGGTTCTGAGATGAGGAAAATTCTAAGATGCGTATGCATGTCTATGTTGTCTGTCATATGCATAAGCAGCATTCTTGTTGATGTACTGTGGTTAGGGGATATATCCATCCCGTGCAGCTGTTGCATTTATCTGTTTTTGTTGTTGCTCCTGGTTTTAATGTTGCTTGAGTGGTATGGTCTGTGAAGTTATAACATATGCTGTCTGGTTTTTGGAGCACTGTTGCAGCATCATCTCATAGGTCAAAGCATTCCAATCATGTCTACACATAGGAGCAATTTGATAGCAGCAATTTGATATGGTTTTGCTTCTATTTTTAAGGCTTGGTTCGGTTGCTGCTAGTTTATTTGCAGCAGTGTTCATTGCTGCAGTTTCAAGTGTTTGCTTTAGGCCTTGTTGCTAATCTCTCGTTTTATTAGCTCTTGTTGCTAATCTTTGGTTGCAACTCCCTTGGTTAAATGTTTGGGTCATGTGGTGTTTTTATTGGCCCTTAGCTGGGGCTGGGGTGTTTTTTGGTTTTGGTTTTTCTGAATGAACACCTTATCAATTCCACTTTCCCTGTATCTCCATGTTAGTGTTATTTCAATGTGCTACACATGTCGTATCGTGCTCATTGGTGATTATAGCCCTGTATTTTTTGTTGGTTTTTGAATAATTTTGTTCTATTAATGAGGACCATTTTTTTTGTTTACTCCCTCCGCTATTTTTTAAGTGTATTACCTCGTAATTCCAACTTATTTTCTCTCACATCAACTTTTACATCTACTTTCCACTATTTACCCTTATCAATATAATAATACCCACTAACTTTTCAAAAAGGAATTTACTTTTAAGGGCAAAATAGGAAATGTACCCACTAACTTTTCAAAACACACACTTATTAAGGGACAGCCCAAAATGAAAATGTCTACACTATAAAAGGGACGGAGGGAGTAACATTATAAATATAAGAGGTAGCAAGTGAAGCAATTGGAGGTTTACACAATGATATGGAAATCTTTTATCCAATGTAGAGGTGAAAATTAGCAAGGACGAAAGAGATTAAAGCATAAAATGACTTGAATACCTTAAGTTATATAACTGGGAAAATAACATAGCAATTCTTATCAAAGCATTGAAATCATTCATAACTGGACAAAGTATCAGATTCATTCATACAAAGAGGATCATCCTCATACATACAAGTAATTTTCCATTGTTCATGGTTAGTTTTTGCTTCAGAGGTTTTTTTTTTCTTCAACGATGCAGCCTTCTACCAAATCTAAAATAAGACCCTTATGAATTGCTTCTTTAATCGGTTGCCGCCTATTGACATCTTCTCCATTCGCCAAATAAATTCAACCCCCTGCTCTTTCAATTTGTTCAAAAGGAGTCGTAGGCTTGCTTGAAACTGACTCACTTGAACTATGGGTATTTGGCCCAACATCACGACACTGAGGGTGGCCGTTCAGACCTGTACCACCAGAAATGAAAAGCTTAGCTCAAGTCTCCATGGGTTGCCGCCCCCGCCGGCCCCGTCTCTCTCTCTCTCTCTCTCTGAGTGAGGCCCACAAGTGACATTTCATGCATTTCAATATACATTTCCATGGTAGTAAAGAGATTGAAACTTGTCAAAAGAATAAAGTAATTTTATTGAAAGAAAGAGTACCTTAAGAAGATAATAGTCGTTTATTTGATTGTTGGCTGTTTTGTTTTCTTTACATCTGCTCCTTACTTTCTCTCATCCATTTTACTGATACGGTCCTGGTTTACCATCATAATTAGATCAAAGTTGTATAACAAAAAAAAGCCGCATGAAAATATGAAAAATAGCCAAAGAATCTTAAACACGTTAGCGGACCAGACTCAAAATCAAAGAATTTATCAAACCAATTAGGAACTTACAATTCAAGTTGATCTAATTAAAAAAAGGAAAATGGTTTCTGCACCCCCCCTAATCGTTAACCGCACCCCAAGGGCGGTGCAAAAATCAATGCAGAATGATTTTTGCACTCCCCAAACTGTTAATTTTGGGGGGTTTGATAATCAATTTGGGGGTGCGGTTAGTAGTTGGGAGGTGCGAAAATCATTTTCCCTAAAAAAATCTTGTGTACGTTCTAATTACAAACACAACATGATCTAATTAACAATAACTGTAAATATCTATTTTTCCTATATCCATGAAATTAAATTGTATAGTTCTCAGTTTACTACTACCCCACCGCTGAGCAGCAACTGAAAAAGTATCTACGACTTGCCAGTACCTTCCCTATAACAAATTACACTCTCATATGCTGAAAATATAGAGACAAAGAAATTCATCTCTTCAACTACGAATGTTAAACCAAACTACACCTACTCAAGAATAGCTCTTTCACCTCTTTAAATGGTCAGATCATCAAACATTTACAGGCCAAATTAATCATCAAACATTCACTTCTCCTTCAATTACCAGCAGGAGAAACCATTTGAAATCAAGTAGCAAAGACCTAACGAAACCCAAACATTCTTTAGGCCAAAGAATCCATTAAGTACCTGTTACGACCCAAACTATAAGCCTATGCTATAATCCTCTCATTCATCTCATAATCTATGTCCAAAACTAATATTTGAAAGCAAAACCTTAGCCCTCAGATAAAAAAATTGATCCAAAAAATTTTATACACAGAAATATGCATGCTGCTCTCTTAAGCCTGATCTAAAAATTCAAAGAGACATTATTGTGTTTATCAATATAAATTCAAGGACCTAAAAAGAGAATGGCCTATGTAGAACAATTAAATTATAGTTAACCCCCTCAAAAAAGAAAAAAGGTACAACTAGGAGTCAAGTTTCAAACACAACATACCGGGGAGTTTTCAGCATTTCCGTTGCCTATATGGGTTCAATGGGATTTTATAGTGGTGTCAAGTGTCTATTTGACCTTCATACAAAACAATTACTCAGTTTATTTTAACAAATTTCTATCCACTGGAGTCACCTAACCCCACTTGTTAATTATATGCTGGCATCGCCCCTGCGACAACCTCTCTCAACATCTTTTCAAAAAATCCCAAACTAAAACTCATTTATTGTTTTGAAAATATCGAACATAATTACGAGAGAAAGTAAATGCCAAATGCTACGGAATTGCCATTATCTCTGTTTTCATTGCGGGACTCCATTGATAAGGCAATTCGAAGCTTTGTTGAAATAATTTTCATAAACCACAGCAAACTATAATAATGATGTGATTTCAAAATCTTTCCAACATACTGGATGATTGTGAGCGTTGAAGCAAATTTCATTGATCCAAGACTGTGCTAATGAAAAGGAAAAAAATGGCAAAAGAAACACAAAAAATATTGTGCTGTGTTACCTGTGTACCATCCAAATATTGAACCAACATAACAAAGCATCTTTAAAACTATGGGAACTGCTTTAATATTCTAGATAGTAAACCATTTATTCAAATTACCTATGAAGCATAAATGTTCTACGATGAACCTTGCTTAAAAACATCAGATACAACAATTATAAAGACTGGCGACAGAAGAAAAGATTTGACCAAACATGTCTGTTTTCTGATTCTCACTTGTGAGTTGGCCTGAGTAGGACATCCCTTCTTTCACAAGTTTATTTTCACATATGATGCCAAATTCTGAAAGCTGCAATCCATCAACGTTCAAAGCTTTAACATCTTTATTATCCAAGGAGACCTTGGCTTTTCTGATGGCATTTTTGGCATACAAATATC
>JAXBDA010009679.1:0-12016 GCA_036023075.1 Gaultheria prostrata
ACGTCACTTGAACCCCAAAGGAACTTAAGGATTCAACAAACATCTCTCATGAGGTTCACGGTAGGTATCTCAAAGTGTTTCAAGTCAATAAGAACAAGTGTAGCACGTACGTTACCCAAACGAAGGCTAAAAGGGTCAAAATAGGCCAAAATAGGCCAAAACATGAGTGGATCGATCCACAGGCAGAGGTGGATCGATCCAAAGGGGTCTGTTCTCAAAATTTAATGAGTGGATCGATCCACTTCTGCTAATGGATCGATCCAACTGGGTCTAAGGCAGTTTTGACGGGTTTTGAGCAGTCCGAGTATTTTTGCCATAACGTTTCACACCGAACTTCGTTTTGGACGTATTATATATCAAAACGTAGGGAATTTGAAGAGCTACAACTTTGTAGTTTTATGCTTTTCCTAATTTAGCATTGACATTGCCTGAAAAACGTGAACAGTACCCAGTCCTAGCAGATTTTCACCCATGGTGGGGGATTTCAACCCAAACTCAAAACTACTTCTCAAACCCAGATTTCTATGGCACAAATCAACCAATAAGCATGAAAGAAGGTAGAGACATCAAATAAGTAATACATTCATCTATTTATTTCATAGATTAATGGATTTTTCAACAAGATTAACAAGAACACATAAACACTTAACAAGCAAGCAAGAAACCCCTACCTCTTGTGATTGAGCTTGAAAAACCACCAAGGAGCATAACCCAAACCCTAGCTTCAAGATCCAAGAAAAGTTTCTCCTAACTCCGGAGTGAAATAAGCACACCCACGCGTAGAGCACGAGATTTGGTGAAGCTTTTGTGAAGGGACTAGGTTTGGAGCTTGAGATTTGACTTGGTTTGGTGGAGGAAGAGTTGGAGGGAGGCTATGGAGGAGAGAGGAGGGCCGGCTGATTTTCTAAGGGGAGAAAGATGAGTTTTGTCTCTCTCTTTCTCTACCACACACACATATAACACACCCACACCACACAACTTTAAAAATAACCCCAAAAATTACACTACAAGCCCAAATGTGACTTGTGTAAACCAATTTCACCCAAACACTACACATCACATATATCCTCTTATCATTTAGCTAATTTTATCATTATACGTCATTCCACACATTACCCAAACTTTATTTTTGGAAAAATAATTAAAATTTTCGGGTCTTTACATGAGTGGACTGGATGGATGAAGATTTATGGAATGTATGAGTTAAAGCTGAGTTGGCAGAGTGAGAGAGAGGGTGTGAGCTTAAGTATCAGCCAAGCGGAAGGTTAAGAGAGTGGAAAGGGATATATATAGAGTGAGTGGGGCTACTCCGGGTGCTACCAAACTTCATTTTACGCGTGGTTTGAAGCGTTGGAAAGTTGGTTGAGTCTACTTTCTAACCCAAGTGGTTTGGATCCAAAATAATTTGTACATCTAAGTGTCTGAAGAGGTCAGGAAAATAAGTCATTTTAGTAAAACGTGCGCATCTCCCACATTTTAAAACGGATTGAGACATATTATATATCGATAAAGAAGGTTTTGAATGTACTAGAGGATGGTGTAGGCTAGGGTTTGTTTTGAAAAGGTTTTGGTTTAGGTTTTGAGCACAAAAAGTATTATTCAAAACTTTTGAGGCATGTTTCGATCTAATTTCATCATCGGGAATACTCAAGGATATCCAAAGGGTCCAAATTTGGGTGTCTACACACCTCAATTAATTCCAAGCATCAACCCACTATTAACTAGCAAGGGCTAGCTCAAATTAAGATCAGGGCAGAACTCTATATGGGCATATCCCCAAACTGGCCAGTTCATAGAACAGTGAGAGTAGTTTATTTGGGAGTTTCTCGTTTTAGTCATCGTGGTAAAAGTCACTTATAAAATTTGTAGTTATTCAAAAAAAATTCAAGTTTGTTAGTTTTTGTCAAACTTTTGTGGCTTATTGATTCGTCTCGGCGAGATGAATCGCCAATTTTTTGGGGAAGGGACCAACTTTTAGGATTTTTAGACCGTCTAAAAGTGCTAAAAGTTGGTCATTTTAAATTTTTTTTGGATAAAGTCATAATTTTATATTTTTTCGAATTCCTCTCATGAGTAGAACCAATGAATCACAAAAATTTGACGCAAAACTGATAAATACAAATTAATTTGAATAAAGACAAATTTAAAAGTGACTAATAGCACTGTGATTGAAAACGGGAAACCCAATCGTGAGTTGGTAGTAGAATATCAGTTGGTGAAAAAAAGAATTGTCAGTCAATATTATATATTCAACCTCTGCAATATTTATCAATAGACCCTCGGAGAGTTGTTAATAATACATTTTAACACTAAGTTTGTGAACACTGTGAAGCTAATTAGGTTCGGCTCATTTATTGAACGAACTTAAAATTGAGGTTCAGGTTGAGTTCGTCTAGTAGACGAACCAAAGTATCGAACTCAAACGAGCTATTAATGGAAGACTAACCACTCTATAGATACAATCACATGCACATATATGTTGATATTCACTTGAATATTTATCTGAGCCACTAATTTCACTTACGGAATAATTTTTTGGGGTACTTAGCAATTTTCCTTTTTGTTTTACTGTTTTGGTAATTTTTGCCTTTTTATGGGTTGTATTTTCAGACGTGGCAAAAGGCTGTGGAGCCCGTTTAAGCCGACTCAAACTTATCTTCCAACAATACCCCTACCCCGAAACCAACTTCCACGATTTGTTGCCGGCACCGACCATGGGCATATTCGTACTTCTACCAGACAACAAATGTCCAACCACGAAGACCGGGCGGTTTCATTTTCCAGGGCTTTGAACGAAGCATTGATTTTGACTTCTGAGCTCAAAATACCACGTCTCAGAGTCCACCCAAATTCTAATTAGCTTCTGATTCCTCAAATTCACAGATTCAATTCAGATATTTTTATGGACTCAATTTTCCAGGTACATATACAGAAGTTCTCAACTTATTTCCGATTTTTTTTTTTATAACCAGATGTTCGGGCCACCTCATGCGCACTTCAATTAAACATTGCAAATCAATTACACCGTCCATGCAAAAACTACTGTAGTAATTCGCACGTGGAGTATGCGAGTGATGCCTAGTTAAGAAAAATATTGACAGATTTTGATTACATATATGCTGTATTATTTAAATGAATTGATATTGACACTCCCCATTTTGATATTAACACTCCCTTTTTTGTCTCGATTAGGTGAAGTTACGTAATCACTCTTGTATTTTGAGGTGATTTAGTAATTTTACCTAATAGAGATAAAATGGGGAGCGTCAATATTAATTCTCTTATTTATGTAGGAAGAGATATACAGATATTATGGTGTATGACTTAGGTTATGCGGGTAATAAACACCTGGTCTGGTACCTTACCTATATGTACTTTACAGTTGGATCCAGTAGCCATCACTAGCCAAGGATGAAATGAGGGGTTAGTACGGACTGTCGTCTTTGTTATAATTTGAAAAAATCCTATTATTATTGAACAAATATATATCATCAAATTATACAGTATTCTCAACCCCTGTTTCTAGAGATATACCTTGTTCCCTACGCAAAAATCCTAGTTACGTCAGTACTGGTTGGTTCATTTGGAAAAATCAAGTAGTATACATAGAGGGTGAGATTGACCCTAAAATTTAGTCGATATACACTTAAACTAATCCAAATCAAATTTTTTCGATATATATCAATGGGGATAGCATGGGGAGTTAGTAAGTTAGTCCAAATGAGGTCTAGAAGCTATCAATAGTCCTAAACCTCAAACACTTATACCGAGAGTCAAACTTTAATTTCGCTTGTGCGAAAATCAGGAAATAACCGTTATACTACAAGCCTTTGGTTAGCCTTGCACCCTTAGTCCTTAACCTGCTCGGACGGTCGGACCCGACCGTGAAAAAATATATGGAGGGTTCCAAGTTGTTACTAAATTACGTACTAATCTGAGACAAGTACCAAATTCCAGGGTTTCCTTTGTAATCGTCGTCACATATATCCAAAATTACCACGCGATTAGAACCAGCCCAAAATCGAGCCAGGTACCTCTCTCTCTCTCTCTCGTCGTCTATATTCTCTGTTTGCTGTTTTTTATGCTTAATTTAGATTCTTAAACATGACATGTTTTGGGGCCTAGTAAATAATCACTCCTTGGAGCAGTATTTGGATGCCCGATCCACACACCAGGTGTGAATCAATTTAACGCAGATGCAGCAGTATCATTCTTCTAGGGGGGAATTCTTCTTAGCATTTTTTGGGTGGGGCCTTGAGCAGTTGCTTTCTAGGGTTTTCTATTGGACATATAGATTTATAGATACAGAAATATAGTTTGAGTAGTTGTAAATGTGCTGTCATGGTTCAGAATTATAGCTATAGGGTAGGTTTTTTCAATTTCCAAGTGAGGAAGTGAACGTTAGGATAATCGAAAATGGGGGTAAAACAGTGGGGGAAAAATACTTGATGGAAAAGTGAATAATGTAAGGAGTATTGGGTGGGAAACAAAATGTAGCAGTTAGTATTGTTAATTGGGAAGACCTGGTTAAAACTTACAAATATTGCATTTTCCAGTTTTGGGTTTTTAATTCTTCATTGCTTCAGATCATTGTAGTATTTTACTGTGTTTACTGAGATGAATTTTTAAACTTATTTTCGTAACTGATGAGTCGTAAACTTTGGTTGGATTTGGGAATACCCCTGTTTTCAGCATTTTGTATTGCTTCTATTGCTGTTTCTTAGGCTCCGATTTCATAGGACTTGTTTTCTATAGAAGGATATATAAGGAGAGGTCAATGCCTCGTCCACTCCAGAAAACGGGGTTATTACATTTGATCATGAAAAGCATCCACTAGTACATAGACATGGTTCATTGTATAGGCAGCTATCAATGAAGTATATCAAGTCATGAATTTTGGGGGTAAGATTTATTCATTTTTACTTATAGTGAAAGACATTGTCTTATTATACAGCTAAGTTAACTATAGAACAGATCGTAGTTGATGCAATAGTGGAAAACAACCCTCTGTTCTCATGTTATCTTGCATCATGATTTGAAGTTTCAGAAATGGTAGCTTTATTCCACCAAAAGAACAACAGCAATGGTTATTAGAATTTTAACTTTGTAATTTGATATCATTTGATTCATAGCATTTACATGGACATAATTTTCTGAAAGAAATGTGAATCTTCTGTGGACTGCATAAATGAGAAATAAGTCAAGGACGAAATTATTTACACATATACCAAACTTAGTTGATTTGGGGACATCAATTCTAAACAGGAAGTCATGAAAATTATTGGTTGAATTTTTGAAGGAATTGCATAGTTGCAGTCCAATAATTCATCTTGGTGTTTCACATGTTAAAGAGTCATGGTCCATGGGTACAGGCCCTAACTTTATTTCATGACTATGCATCACTATTCACTATATGCTCTTGCTGATTTCTCAAATAGTATGGAGACAATTGTCAATTCTTGTGACCTGACCCCGACAGTATATTTGGTAGTTACTGATACACGGTATGTAGGTTTCACTAACTAGGGCCCTGACTTATTTAAGATTTTGTGCTTAGTTGCTTGTTATTTTATTTGGATTACGAGCACTCTCATCAGGTAGTTCCAGCTCATTAGTTTCTACACGTGTGCAGTTGTGCGTGGTAATTTTTGTTTATTTGAAGTTGTCTTTCTATCCTTCAACCCACTTTCTTTTACAGGTGTATTATTCTTCCATTCTCATCAAGACTTTCAAGTTTGGCTTTGATGTGCTGTCTCAGTGCATATTGTCATGCACTACTGGGTTTTCTGGGGTTATAAAACAAAGGGTCTGCGGAAAGTGGGGCAATGGCAACGTCTAGTAAGTTCGATATATCTTCTGGTAGCCCAGATAGGACATTATATGCCCCGCGTGGGTCCTATACCGCTGGTTCATTGGACAGATCGGGTAGCTTCCGTGAGAATATGGAGAATCCAATCCTATCATCACTTCCGAGCATGTCAAGAAGCAGTTCTGCTGTATCACAAGGAGACGTACGCAGCTTCCTCCAATGCTTGCGGTTTGATCCAAAGCTGATGGCTGCTGACCCCAAGTTTAACCGACCTGTTGATTTTAAGCGACTCACAAGTGTTGCTTTTGGCATTCCGGTGGATGATTCTCCATCTGCTTCTTCAAAAGTCAAGCCTACTCAGTCACTGGAGGAACTCAAACGGCTCAAAACTGGTCTTCGTGAAAGCTCCAGCAAGGCCAGGTAGTTTTTGCATATACTGAACTGTTTGACCTGAGAATGAAGATGTAGTTAGTTTATGATATTTTCTAATGTAACAGGGAGCGTTTGAAGATTTTCACAGAAGCCTTGTCCGCCATGAACAAGTGTTTCCCTAGCATCCCATCAAGGAAGAGATCCCGGTCAGATGTTTTATCTGCAGATCGATCGAATAATTTATTCCCTAGTGATCGGACAGTTCTAGGGTCTGGCATTGGTAAGATGGGAACACAAAGTCATGCCATTGCAAGTGGTTTTGAACTTGAACCGCAAAAGTCAGAAGAAAGGACCAAAATTGCCATACCAAACAAAAGGACCCGAACTTCTATGGTGGATGTGAGGGTTTGTTACTCGACTTTTTTTCTTCAAGTTTTTTCATCTTGTCAAAAGTGGGTAAAAAGCTTCCCTAATCAAATTTGTGATGGCATATTCCGTTTTCTCAATTTTATACTATGATCTCATTTAATATTGTCATGTTATAGGATTGTGTGAACACGACTAGATCTTAATTGTATGTACTCCATATATGATTGGCAACACAAGTATCTTTTGTATTTGTTTTTTTTTTTTCGCACTGGTGTTGGATCATTTCAGTCTTAAGAAGCATGGATCGTCTATTTGATAAATGGACACAACACGGGACGCTCTAGATACGTGTCCGTAACTCCTTAATACTTGTTCAATTATTTTAGTTTATTTTTTTGGTCGGAGACTTTTAGAAAAGTTAGAACAAGTTCGGACATGCTGGGGTCACATTAAGGACATTAGAAGGTCATAATATAATTATAAAAGTTGTGCCAGATTTAAAATTGCTATGGATGCTTATTTCATGTATACTTGGTGAATGAAGATTTTTATCTTCAGGATGCCAATATGAATTGTGTTTTATGTGCTAATTTGGTAGACAACATTTATTTGTTTATTTTGATTTAAGTTCTTGAGATATATTGATTCGTATAGGTACTTACGTTTGTATGTCCCAATGTTTACTTGTCCTAGCTTTTGGAAGAATGACGTATCCACTAGACCATGTCGTGCCGTGTCCATGTGACCCTGTCGTGGCATGTCCCTAAACTGTGGAGTAACAGTCTACTACACCTGTCATTATTGTATTTATATCTTCCGTAAATTCGTTCCCAATGCTTGCTTAGGAGTGAAAATGCTCTTCGCTGACAATTTATTTCCCACATCTGAATGCGAGAATGTAATATTTCCAGAGTGTACTGACATTCCAATTTTGTTTGATCTAGACTGATGCTCGGACAAATACTCCTGCGAAGCCATCTGGGAATATGGACAGGGATAGGGAAGTGTTAAGACTTCCACCTAGCGGTGCAGCACAGGTTGAAGAACGAGCATTACCAACCAGTGTTGATGGTTGGGAAAAGACAAAGATGAAGAAGAAGCGATCTGGGATAAAGCTAGATGTTTCTCCAAGTACAGTGTCACCAAAACCTAATGATGGCTACAGGGAACCAAGACAAGGAATGCAGCCAAGGCTTCTTGCGGATGCTCGATCAAGGTTGAATGACTCCCATGGGTTCAGGTAATGCTTCTCCCTCAGGAGTCAGGCCCTACACAACAACTCATTGCGTGGGCACGTCCCTTTTCAATTTCCCCTTCTAGTGTGTACTATTTTATAGTTGTGATACCTAGGAAATTTCCTTGCACTCCTCACCTGATTCGGGAAATGGGTAATTCTGAGTCACGAATGGAATTGGCTACTATGAGCTTGACCCATATTATAGCCAATGAACATACCCTGCAGAGAAATACCAGAATTACCTAAACACCAATGTATAAAAATTTAAGAGAGGAATAAAAAATTGAGGTAGAACATACCTGGCCTAAATGTCCTGATAATGTCGCGCCACTAAATAGTCTTGGGTTTCTTATAGCCTGCATCAAAATCCCACCATATTGACATTGTTATAAACACTTTCCTCGTGTTACAAGCTCTTCCCTTTTGAGTGTTTCACCTTTGATGTTATTATGTCTTTTCTGATTGTCAGCCATTGTATTCATAAATTGGAAAATAGAAGAAAGAGTCAGTTGGTGTTCCTGTCTCATGCCTCCAAGTAAAGGTCTAGTATAGCTATCCTCAACTCCTTCTTAGCAAAAGGTTTTGTACTCCACATGTTAAAATATTACTTGGACATCTGTTACTTTTTTGCCCTCCATCCCCCCTCCAAGGTTCTCATACCAAGACATTATAACATCCTCCCTAAGCGACATATTTTCGAATCTGAAGGGGCTTGGGGCCACATGAAGGGCCAAATGTAAGAACAATCCGGGCACATGATCTAAAATTAGAAGAGGGACTTTCTTGGGAACAATTTCCTTTCATAGACACTTTCTCAACGTTTACCAGATGTATGATTGGTGTTTCCTATTGCTAATTGTTACTCTAGCATCTTGCAATGTATAGTGAGTAGACAATGGGGCTTCAAAATGTTGCTCTCTTTGTGAAGACCCAGTACTCCTTTGAATTGTCACAAAAAATAAACTACTGCCTTAGATTTGGGTTGAGTAGTTTTGTTTCGAAAAGAAGTAACCTCTTTGGCAATATTTGAGTTCTGTTTTTGGTTCAGTGGTTATGTTCTGGAACAGTTTATCAATAGAGGTGCGAGTTTGCTTTCACTGATACTGATTTTCATATGTATATGGATGTAGGCCGGTAGTTGCTAATGGAGCAACGGCAGTTGGAAAAGCAGATGGCGTGTCGCAACCGACTAGCTTGGGCATGCGGTCGTCCATGCCTAAGCCTGACCAGGACAGTAGCTCCATTCTCCATGAAAGAAGAGATCGTCCCACTGCTTCATTGGACAAAGAAAGGGTGAATGTCAGAACTGTAAACAAGTATGCAGAGCATCCTAAACACAAATCTCTTGTTCACTTCTCAAACTCATGTTTCACGTCCATTCTGTCTGTGTTTTGGTGTGTAAACATATACCTTTTTTAAAGAAGCATATATACATATACTTGCCAAAGCAAATCATACCAAGCCTAGTGTCCTAGTCCGCTGGGTCGGCTGCATGACTCCTTTTTTGCCATTCAGCCCCGTAAGGGATATGTTAATCCATTAGATTATTTTACACAATCGCATTTCATGTTAACAAAGGCCTTAACTGATCCATGGTCTCCATTTTACGTGACCATTGTCCTAACTGCCTTTGCCTCTTTTCTCCAGGAATTATCTTCAATTTGCACTACCCAATGTATACAGTATATATGTATATTTATGTGTGTGTGTGTGTGTGTGTGTGTATATATATATATATATACATAAATGCTTACGCACGTACATTTATGTGTACATACATATTGTACGCAGTATTTGTCTCCCTTTTGTAAAATTTTAGCCCTATCATGGGGGTTTATGCAGATCATGTAGTGTTTACATACCTTGATTCTTACATTGTCTAGGACAAATTCTAGGGACGATTTCAGTTCAGCAAGTCCTACATCAAACACGAAAATGAATTCTGCTGCTAGGGCTCCGCGATCTGGTTCAAATGGTTTGCACAAGTTGTCCCCCGTTGTTCAACGAAATACTGCCGCCAATGACTGGGAGCTTTCTCATTGTACAAGCAAGAGCTCTGCCAGTGCTGTTGGTGGTAACAATCGCAAACGCACTCCATCAACTCGCTCTTCATCACCACCTGTTGCCCATTGGGCTGGCCAAAGGCCACAAAAGATTTCCCGTACCGCTAGAAGAACAAATTTCATTCCTATTGTTCCAAGTAATGATGAGAGCCCTGCTTTGGATGCCACATCTGAGGTTGCTGGTAATGAAAATGAGGCAGGCTTAGTAAAACGTTTGTCCAGTAATTCTCCACAGCAAGTTAAATCCAAAAGCGACCATTTTTCAACAGCTGCATTGTCAGAAAGTGAGGAGTCTGGTGTTGCTGAATTTAAATCTAGGGATAAGAGCGATAAAGTTGAGGAGGTGGATGAGAAAGCCATTCAGAATGTTCAGAAGGTTTCAACTCTGGTGGTCCCACAAAGAAAGAATAAGCCGGTTGGTGGGGATGACCTTGGAGACAGTGTTCGTAGGCAAGGGAGGACTGGACGAGGTTTTACTTCTACTAGATCTCTAATGCCAATCACAGTAGAAAAGATTGGCAATGTGGGAACTGCAAAACAGCTCAGGAGTACCAGAGTTGGTTTTGACAAGTCTGAAAGGTTGGATATTTTCTCACGCCGAATCTTATTGAGTTTTTTCTTTAATAGATGCTGTTATTCTCTGTTTTGGTGATTTTTTTTTTTCATTATTGACATCTTACAATGCATTTTGCCTCTTGTTCAGCAAAGTAGGTCGTCCACCATCTCGGAAACTTTCTGACCGTAGGGCTTACACAAGGCAGAAGCATACTACAATCAGTACATCAGATTTTCTTGGTACTTGCATCCCAATTGTCGAATAATATTATAAGTGATTATGAAACTTAACTGAGTTTTTGTTTTCTAGTCCTCTGACCACTTTCTGTACTTCCTTAGTTGGTTCAGATGATGGGCATGAAGAACTATTGGCTGCAGCATCAGCTGTTATTAATCCTGGTGCTGTTCTCACTCGAGAGTTTATTGTTTTATCATACTTTTTAAGGATAAGTTGAACGATTGATTGATTTAACTTTTAATGCAGCTAATAGCTTTTCCGGCTCATTCTGGAGGCAGATGGAGTCGTACTTCAGCTTTATATCAGATGTAGACATAGCCTATTTAAAGCAACAGGTATTTTATTGCTTTTTCTCATTACATTTCGTAGATAATGCACTGTATTGGAAGTAACTATGACTATGCTTAGTGTTATATTTCCTCCAAGTGTAGAATGGGCTAGTTGTAAACTGCTAGGTATTTATGAGAATTTGTTTACATAAAAGAAGGAAAGCAAACAGTTCTAATTTCTTTCCATTATTTCCCTTTAATTTTGATTTGTTTAGTTCTTCTTTCACATGATGTAGATCTTTGTTTCTATTTTTGGCCACCAAATGTTCAAAGCTTAGACTGACAAATATTCTCCGCTAGTGGCCATTGGCCAAGCGTGTGAACTAGGGGTGTGCACGCATCGGTTCAGGTTGGGTTTGGCGTCGACCCGACTCTCTCGGATTGAGAAAAACATCACCCGCACCCGAACTGAAGATTCATCGAAATCACAGTTTTTCGGATCGGTCGGGTTTGATCGGGTTGGGCAGGTCCACCTATACCAGCACGAAAATATTTGTAGAGGAGAGAATTTGGGGGGTGCAGGGGAAGGTTTTTGTGGTCTGGTATGCTATTCCGAGGCAGCCCAATAACACCACAGCTGCTCTCCTGAACACCATCTGAGAGAGAGAGAGAGAGAGAGAGAGAGAGAGAGAGAGAACAATGGCTGCCTGAGAGGAGAACAATGGGTCCCTCATTTGCTTCTTGTTCTTTCATGGAGTTCAACCAAAAAAGGAGAGAGTAAGAGGCGTACTCAATGGAGTTCATTGGGAGGTGGGAGATTTTTATATGAGTGGGAGACAGAGAGGTGGAACATTGGGAAGTGGCAATGCTTTCCTTTCTCGACTGCAACGGAGAAAAGAAGTCTGCAGCGGTGCAGACTTTTGATTTTCAAATTGTTTTTTATTATTTCAAAGAGTAATACAAACAACCTAAGAAGCACGGATACGGATACGAGATACGGATACGATACGACACGGATACGTAGATACGTGATTTTTCTAAAAACTCGGATACGATACGTTGGGGGATACGTTGAATATAAAAATACAAAACTAAATATATTAT
>JAXBDA010009680.1:0-12011 GCA_036023075.1 Gaultheria prostrata
GTCTCATCATTTGAAAATCAAAGTTGTATATAAATTTTTCCTTTCATTTCACTATAAGGAAGAATGTGATCACTTTTCTACTTTTAAATCACACTTTCTCTTGGGAAATGGGAACCGAGGTAGTTCATGGCTCTTTGTAATGGAATTAAAGTCGCAAGTTGGTTTTGGGGTGTTTGTAAAGAAAAATTCTGTGGTATTCTGCGAAGAAAATGTTTATTTAATTATGTTAAAAAAATCGAGGGCGTGACAGAACTCATAATACTTTGTTTGGTAACCAAAAAAGAATTTAGACTACGAGTTCAAGAGGACTACTAATCCGATCCATGAGGGGTATTAACAATACCCTCACACTTCGTATTTGTAGTCCAGTCCAAACCTTGCCCTTGCGAAAGTACAAAACTATCCTTGATTAAACCATCAAATGGCAAAAGTATCTACGAATCCCATCCTCATATTTGCAAACAAACATGAGGTTGGGACTAATAGTCCAATCCTAAGACCTAATACTATGAAAATTAGAAAGGGTGTTGATAATCCCTAGTATTACAAAACCTTTTCTAATCCCTTCACCTTACGAATCCTATCCTTGCGAGTCGGGTTATCAAACGGGGCTTTTGATGACTGAAGCATGCTAATTGGAGAGAATAAGGGCAGTTCTCTTGAATGGCATCGTCAGCAGCCATGGTGGAAGTTAAGTTGTGTATGGAAGCTCGAAGGCGGTGCTTGAAAATTTCCACTTTAGGTTTAGTATCTCCTTTATTTTGAAAGCAAGAATGATAAAAACGAAAGTCACTACAGTCGTATTCGTAAGAATATATCCAACATTGATGGTAACAATTAGCCATTTGTCAACACCAAAAACCTTTGGAAATGCTTATTTTAAGTTGCAGCATATGTACTGTTCGTCTGTTATATACATAGCAATCAAATGGATAGACAAAGGAGTCCAGTTTATGGAACTTGAGCAGCTTTAAACAACTCGCGCCACTTCTGCGGATCACTTCCTGGTCCTTCTCCCTACACAAATCTGAATTATTTCAGTCTACAGCTTGTAGAATGAGGAAAACTTTCATGGTAATCATCTGAAATGGTTAACAAAATCATGTCCATTCCAGTTGTAAACAAGAAAGAAAATCATCAAGTGCATTACAAGAACACAGACAGATTCTATTAGCTGATGGTGCTGTATTATTTAGTTGTGTGTAACTTGTACACACATTTCGAACTAAATCAAATGCCAATCAATCCTTTGTCCCAGCTATTGACCTTGACCTTACGTCTGAAGATCAGACTGTCAAGAAAATGAGATCACTTTGTATATACATCTTCTGTGGGTAACCAACTGCAGACATGGTTTTTGTTTTCATTTACCTAACCCGTCGAAACAAAAGAAATACTATACTCCTCTCACTTACTTTTCTTTTCCATTTTCTTCCTCTCCACATATCCAAGATGCAAACGTAGCATCGATATCTCAAAGTTGGGAAATATTGACATGCACTGGAAGGAAAGGTTATTTCGCAGAAGGATTCTAGGACTAAATGGTATGAAAGCTTTAAACAGAATAACCTCCACGTGGTGTTCATTTGGCATGCCCATAGAAAGTCCAAAAACTCGTATGAAATATCTTTCAAGCATCTCAAAGAATTACCTGGACTGAGTTAATTTCATAAACTTCGCCTTCAGTAAACTCTATGTCCAATGCCTGTATGCAAGCCTCAGCAACGACAAGCCTGCTTACCTCGCCCACAAGTTTATCTCCTGGTAAAAATATGCAAAACCATAAAAACTAAAGAAACATTTGAGAATAATTGCTGCCACCGAGCTATTGGAGCAAATGATATAGCTAGCAAGAAAGAAATTAAACCAGCAGAATTCTTATCCATCGTGGACACAAAAATCAGCATTCATCAGATCTTCCATCGTGAGATGTAGGATAACTACTGAATTGCCTGCCTGTTAAGGTAAACTGTAATATCTACCCAGCTACAATGATGATCTAATCCTTTAGAGTGTCTCCTCCTCTAAATACGTACAACGCTGCAGCTACTTGGGATGCCATAAGGCCACATTATCCTATTATACCCCACTGGCCTAAATCATACGGTACCCTAAATACATTTCCAGACAGCTTTGTCCTCTGGATGCTATCAACGAGAAACTTAAAACTAAAGACAGGCTCTTCTCTGTCAGCAAGATAATGAATCTAAGTTCTTCAGTTGCCCTTTCTCTAGAGAAATTTTGCAGCACTTTTGCATCTTATCTGGTATATCTAAGGTTCAGCTTTCATGGGCCAATGACGTATCATGGCTCACAAGCAAATTCCAAGAGAATTCTTTCTGCGACATAATGAGGAAAATTGGCAAGAGAAACTACAGAATGTCAAGACATCCAAAGGACTCCCCCTGTTGTCCTTGAGAAGATCTGCTTTGATACTCGCACTAGGGGTCTCAATTTACTCTTGTAAAACTGTCCCCGCAAAACTCTATGTCGTGGGCCAAACCAACAGAATTAACAGGCCTGACAATACAGGAAGCCCACTCCTTGTGCTCGCTTGGGCTGAATGTCTCGTGGGCCGGGTTGGGCGGCCCAACCGTGCACAGGAGCCGATGACATGAGAGTCCAATCAATAAAATTATGTGGAAACTGTTACACGGTCTTGGGTAGAACTCAACTCCAAAAGCTAGCTCATGAAGTGAGGGTGCCCTCATGCTTATATATTTCATATTACTTTGGTACCCAGGCGATGTGGGACTTCGCTTCACAGAAACTGCAGGGCCGGGCAAGGTGGGAGCACGCCCAACCCGAAAGGTGACTCAGAAGCTACAATCTATGTGGCGTCCCAATGGCACATCCCCAACACGTGCATCTGGCCAGGTGTACTCCGGGTGTCATTATGACATCATTTACACAAGGCAGTTACGAGTGACGTCACGGGGCTCGTGCCTAGCACGGACTGACTTGGGGAGCAAGTACAAGCTCACTATAAAGCCTAAGGGTAAACCCTAAGGGATGTACCTTGTTCTCGTCTAAATTTTGTACTTTGCCCTCCTTTCCCCATGTCTAACTTAGGAATTGGAGTGCCCTCCGCGGCTCCGCCTGAACTCGTCAAATGCCGCCAACCGGTTCCTTGTTTGGAAGACAAATCCAGGAAGAAGAAGGCAAGCTTGTGTGGATCCGACCTGAATAGAGACAAACAAATCACCAACCCCACACTCTATGATCTGTAACTCCATGAAAATTTCATTCGAAGTCCTTGCTATGTCTAGTTAGATAGTTCTTGACGTATTCGGAAGGTATACCTTCCATCTCTTTTTTTTTTGCTCTTTCAATGGCATTCTTATTCACCAAGAAACACTTTAATATCTATATTCAATAGACTGATGCCAACTGCAACCAAGATTATAAGACACCCTCCAAAGTTAGCCATCCTAAAGCTTAGTGTAGTTTTTCTAATTCAATTGACAGGCTAGATAAGTCATGACACACTCTCAACTGTATATTGTCCATGGGTGTATCCTATTAGCAGCTAATGTGACATAACCTAGACCAAGGGGTAGAGCTCAAGCGCGCCATGGCTCAGGCATGCCAAAGTTGGGTAATGGCTCAAACACGCCAACATGAATGCTAGAGTTCAATGTTTTGGTTACATCGTGGGACACATGTTCATGTGAAAGTACAAATAATTTGCTTATTTTATTGTGTTGACTTTTATCGTTTACATTGGGGCAGTTTAGTCTTTTTGATGCAGTACAATTTAAGGGTACTATTGTCATTTTAGTGTCTTTATGGTTAGTAGGGTCTTGAGTCTATAAATAGGAATGAGTCTTTCATTATGTAGCTTTTGTTTATTAAGAATATTGATATATTGATTGAGACAGTGTTTCTCTCTATACCCTTAGGGGTTCATCCCCTTGAATGGGATTTCCTCATCTCTTTTAATTCTTGATTCCCCTTTGCTACTATGATTGCATCATTTAGTAACCTCGCCGGAAAATCCAAAACAACTCATTCTACTCGAAATCCATAGATCTATACAACCCAAACCTCAAAACTTTGATTTCAAGCTTCAAAACCCCAGAAATACCACTTTCGGAGGCTGAACTACCTATTTCGCACCTGAATCATCCATTTCGGTGCTCGAAATAGGGACCACGACCTTCGAATCAGCCAGATCTGCCATCGTTTAAGAATTTCAAACTTTAACCAGACCATTTCAAAGTCGTACCAGCCATTTCAGAGCTCCGAACAAACAGTGACCACGACCTGCGAAGTGCCCCTACGATGTTCGAACCAGTTGATTGCTCCCTTCTCTGTTCTCGACTCTATCAAACGGCAGCAGATCTTCCAGTTACGAGCCTTGAACTGGTGATGCAAGTCCATTTCAGCACTCAAATCACTCGGTTTGACCAGTGAACTGCTTTTAAGAGCTTCAATCGTTGATTTGAAGCTTGACCCAGTGATTTCTTGTTGATTTGAGACTTGACCCAGTGATTTCAGCCCTCTCTACTACAATTTCAGGTTTGATTTTACTTGGGTTTACTGCGATTTTTGCTGTTTGTTGCGGATTTGTCATTATTTGGAGTCGTTCATGGTGATTGCTTGAGATTTTCTGAAGTTTGGGGTCCCAATTGACTGGGTGTAACTTATTTGAGGTTGATTTGCTTGTTTCTCGCCTTTCTACGCCCATCTCCTTCTTCTATTTTTGGTCCCCCTTCCTCTATCTCACGTCCTTTCCTTCTTCTTCGTTCTTCATCCTCCCCCTCCTCCATCCGATCAGAACCGTTTGGGAAATCAGAGGTGGGTCAGATCTATTGCAGTTGGAGCTTGGACGGCTTGGCTTGAGGACCTCTGGCAAATAAGTCACCTGATTGTGGCGCGGCAGCCTCCGGCGACATTTTCTTCAGCATGGGTTTTTATTTCTCTGTTTTTATTTTTGCAAGTTTTAGTTTTGTTTTACCCTTTTTTTAGGTGGTTCTGATTAGCCCCTCTACGGGTGCTATGCTTGCCTCCCTGCGTGGAGTGCTCAAGATTTCATCCGTTTTTTATGCTTAATGGTTTGAGCTGGGTGTCCCTTAGGATTCTCTACTACTAAATCGAGGACGGACTCTGTGCCAGCACCTAGTGCGGGTCTGCTTCGACAGGTGTGTCTGTGAGCTTGGAAGCCTGTGTGCTTTTTCAGCAGCTCAGTCTTAGATTTTGGTAGTTTTGGTTCATTCCTGTATTCAGTGATGTAATCTTTGCCGGATGGCTTTTCATGATATAAATTGACTGTTTCAAAAAAAAAAAAAGGCTCATAAAGGAGGTTTAGGAAGCAAGTTTATGGGAAAGTTTGGCGATGGAATTAAAAATGATTAAAAAGTTGGCAATGTCTGTTCAAGTCAAAAGAAAATCGGAATGAGATTAAAAAGTTGAGCGAAGAAGTAACTACTTTGTATGACAAGGTGCGGCGTTTGCAACGTCCGACCAAAAGTACGGATTGCATTCCATTGGAGCATTCTTTTGGTGCTCCGCATTGGCGTAGAGAAAATTTGGTTAGATTTGAACACACATTGGTGATTTTTTTTGATAATAAACTCTCCAAGTTTTGTGGAAGCCCACAAGAGTTCGTTGATTGGTTGAACTCCATTGAGAGTGTTTTCGAGTATTGTCATGTTACAAGGTTCTAAAACTCGCTAGGCACTCCCAGGGCGGCCGGGCACCTCTAGCTTCCAAGACCGAGTACTCGGCGCCTAGTCGGGCAATTAGTCAGTCTAGTCGGCGAGAGGCCTTCTAGTGCCTAGGCGGCGAGTACTCCGCCTTCCAGACCTTTTTTTAGAACACTGTCATGTTATCGAAGAATGGAAGGTGAAATTGGTAGCTAGTTGCCTTAAGGGAAGAGCTTCGGATTGGTGGACACAACTCAAGGTTAGTCGACAAAGGAGAGGTAAAGAAAAGATTAGAGATTGGGATAAAATGAAGAAGAAGCTTAAGGAGGAATTCTTCCCTTTCCATCATCATCCCAATGCCAATTACTCGATTAGACTTGGTAAGAAAAAGTCCTTAAGGGTTGTGCCAACTGAAAATCGACCTTTAATCGACACTTTGGAGGCTAGAAATCCGTCACCTAGTGGAATATTTAAATGCTTCAAGTATGGAGAACCAATTCTCGAGTTGCAAGTCGGTGAAAAAGCTTGTGAGCGTGTTCTTAATTCCCTCTTTGTTAAGGAGGCGAGAGAACCATGTTGCAATGGTGACTATAAGTATGATAACCTATGAAGCACCGGTACGGCCAAAACGTCGCCGTACGAGTACCGGGTACGGGAGGGTACTTCCTGGGTACGGGAATGGGTACGAAAATGGGACAATGGGTACGTGGATAGATATATATATATATATATAGAGAGAGAGAGAGAGAGGGAAACGAAATCAGAGCATCTTCTCCGACCTCAGCTCTTCTCCGGTCATCTTCTCCGATCATCACCACTGCTCGTCACACGTCGATCATCACCACTGCTCGTCGATCGGCTCACCTCTGATCAAAGAATCTTCACTCTTTAGACATCGTCGTAGCCGTCTCTCTGTCTGGTAAGCTGCTAAGCCTCCTCTCTCTCTCTCTGTTTTTGTTTCTTTTTTTTGTCGGTTCAACTGTAAAACAAGAACGAAGGTGTTCTTTTTTTCTTTTCTGGGTCTTTGGGTGCATTAGTCAAAAAGAAAAAGTTGAGAAAGGAGTGCATGCACTTGTTTCAAGAAAAAGCTTGCTCAGTGCACTAGTACAATTGTATTGTTCAAATTTACCATAGCTGTCAACCACTTCCTTTACTCTTTATTTTTATTTTTATTTTTTATCCGATCCACTTTCTTTACTTTGTCAACCACTTTCATTATTCTAATAGGTTTTCTCCATGTGGGTCAGGGCCTACATCTAAAAAAAATAGGAAAAAAATAATTTACACTAATGTACCCAACCGTACCCGTATCTTACTTTTTTTTTATTTTTGCCGTATCGCGTACCGGTACCCGTGCTTCCTAGATGATAACGTTTCAATCTTTGACGAGTTTCCAAGTGAAGAGTTTGGGAATCACTTTAAAGATTTTTCCATCTTTGGTGAGTCTCCAAAAGAAGACTTTGAATGTGACTTTGAAGACATTCCCGTCTACGATGAGTATTCAAGTGAGGATATCGATAGTGTTGTGGAAGGAGGACTTGAGGATATTGAGGGTGCTAATGAAGAACAAGAAATGTCTAGTCTTTCGATTTATGAGTCTTGTATACTTTGGGAAGATGAGCAAGTCTTAGAGGAGAGCTATGACCTAAAGATTGATGATCATGACAATGGAGTTATGGATTGCTCTCAAAACTTCACGTTCGAGTTGCCCTTGGTCGTAGACACTTAACTTTATGAGTATGCGAGTGGTTTGGAAGCTCCATTATTTGATGAAGTGTTGGCTGAACCAAAGGTCAAGGAACCCTTTGAAATGTTGTCATCCGTGTTGCTGCAATTGTTAGATGTTCGAGTTTGTGATGTTGTGGTGCCCGAACAAGCTCCACAGTGGCTAAAAGTGGGTGAAGACTATTTGGGACTGCTTGAACATCCTTTGGGTATGGTTTTTAGTCAAGCAAGCCTCGGGTATGAAGCGAAATTAGAGTTTTTGCACTTCATGTTACATGATTCTTGGTTTGCGTGGATAACAAGTGTCATTGCCCATTTTGATGATTTCTTTCTATACAAGAGACATGCCAAGTGGGTGGTCTAGGAACATACGAGTATGGATGCGGAGAATGTCCACAAACGGAAGCTCATATTAAAAATGGGTTATTGCAAGAGGGTGACGTGATAAATAAATTGCAGCTACAAGCCTAATCCGAATCTGCATACCTTTTTAATTTAGTTGTTTTTGTGTCTTGTTGTCCAACTTAAGGACACGTTGTTTTCTTTAGAGAGGGAGTCCTGATGTAGTACAATGTAAGGGTACTATTGTCATTTTAGTGTCTTTAGGGTTAGTAGGGTCTTGAGTCTATAAACAGGACTGAGAGTCTTCATTATATAGCTTTTGATTATTAAGAATTTCTTAATGATATATTGATTGAGACATAATTTCTCTCTCTACCCTTAGGGGTTCACCCCCTGAATGGGATTTCCTCATCTCTTTTAATTCTTGATTCCCCTTTGCTACTTTAATTGCATCACTTTTTGGCATTATTAGGGTTTTCCCAAAATAACAATATTACTTGTGGTTTATAAAGTTAATCTTTTGATATGCAAAACACAGCTTTTGTCTTCCATTGGCATCCTAACAGTTCAAAGGGATGGGACACCTAGATTTCAAAATAGTGAAATTAGAAATCCGGACCAATTCCAAAGTTTTTACTTTTTATTTCCATAATATGTCCATAAAGAAATGTCAATGTAGAAAAAGTATCTCCTAATTTCTGGAAATATGCAGAAACTTTTTTCTGCTTACTTCTTGCAAAAAGTACATATTGTACTGAAATTTACAGAAGCCTACCACCACCGTACCACAATCTAGGGCATGTGCCATACCACATTCACATTTTCATTCTTCGTACCAGAATGACCCTTGGTCCAGGTAACATTAATTTTCGTTGTTCATTGGTGCAAAACCATAGTTCTTAAAAATCAACTGACCCCTAAGCTTCTGCCAGTATGACCTCACTGCCACCTCTCTTTACAACTACCTGAGACTATCCGCAAGAACATAAGTTGTCATTGACACCGGAGTTCCCAAAACTTGAGTTCCCAAAAATCAAGTTGTTTGAAATTCTTTTGAATCATTTAAGTTCTTTTCAAGTTCCTAAGTTTCTTTTAAGTTCTCAAGAGTCTACCTAGTTTTTTTGTAGTCAAAAGTCTTTATTTTCATGAAGTTCCAGCTTTGGAAATCTACGTTTTTTTTCTACCTATGTTTGGAGGGATGTTCCAACAAGTCCTACTTAATCCTTTGCCAATGAATACAATGGGCAATGAGTGTTTTTAATTTTATAGCCTTTGGCTTGTGAGAAGATTAGTTCTTCTTATTGCTCTTATCGCTTAGGTGCATTTCCTTTGAGTAGAGAGTGTTATCCAGCCCTGTATCCCTCGTTTAACCCTCGGGTGGTGTTAATCTGTATCCCGTTGACTTTCTAACTTAGGTGGTGAGCTTTATAACCTTTATCATTTCTTTTTCTTCCTTCCCATTTTCCAAATCCGGTAACACCACCAACTCCACAATTAGTCACAAATACCTACCAATCTTTAGACAGAACCAACCGAAACAGCTCTTAAAATTATGCCCTTATGGTCTTCCCAAATGTAACTCTCAAAGCAAAACAAACACCAACTCTACTCTTCAGCTTCTTCCTCCCACCGTCTCTTCCTTTCTTTATGTCTTTTTTTTTTTCCTCCAACACGATTAAAACATAAAAGTTAAATTATCTCAAGAACATCCACTCATGCATATAATTTCAAACTCACTTACCGATTCCAAATGCCCACACGATCCCATTTAAGACCTACTGCCTGTGCTCTGATACCAAATTGTAACACCCCAAACTCTCCACAATTAGTCACAAATACCTACCAATCTTTAGACAGAACCAACCGAAATGGCTCTTAAATTATGCCCTAATGGTCTTCCCAAATGTAACTCTCAAACCAAAACAAACCCCAGCTCTACCCTTAAGCTTCTTCCTCCCACCGTCTCTTCCTTTTCACCTCTTATTTTTTCCAGTTTATATATACTACAAGTTGACTCATCAAATTAATCTAACATCATGACACTTGTCCCTTAATATGTCTTTTCCTTCTTTTGTTTCTTGGCCTTTCCTTATAACAAACTTATCTTCATTAACATGCACACACACCAGTGCCCACGTGCACTCTCACAAAATTAACACCAACATCCTCCATGCAAATTTAAATCTCCAATATTGAATTAATACCACAAAATTCCCTTTACCATAATAATAGACCATATCTGTCAAGCACCAACAAAATCCCTATTTTGCGGATAGATTACATGCGTAACAATACAGGTATTACAATATTTCAATGCCGGGTATTACAAGTGCAGTGACAGGCACATGCCAACATAGAGGCCCACGAGATACATTCGCATGCATGTCGAACATGCCACGTAGAGTCGTTGCCTGTATTGTCTATCTTTCAATGTGAGACGTGACTGTAATATACCCTTTCCCACCACTACTTGTGGCATACCCTACTCCGACACTGTCCCCCCAGGTTTCAACTAATATATTGAAAGCTTTTCTACCATATCCGCCCCTAGTTCAATACAGCTGCAACTGCCACTAGAATTAAAACACATGCTCCAGTGTACGTCATGAAAAAAAAGAGTGATTTCAAACTTTTGTGCCTTTGAGGACATAACTTTCATATTTACTTGACTGACCATTAAATTACACTAATTCAAGTTAGTATGGCATAATAGATGACTACAAATGCGTAAACAAGCTGCAGCTGCTCTGACTTTTATCTTTGCTGAAACTTTGTTGTAAAGCAAAATTTGTAGGCATTTAGCAGACTCAAACTATGATGACATGGACTATTGATAAACAGAAACGCATTGAATTTCCCATGATAAAGACATGTATAGCTCGTTCCACACAAAAAGAAAAAGGATTGCCTTCTACCTTGACCAACAACAACTGCACGCCTTTCTCCAGCGGTAGCTTTCAGAAGAGTATTCAGATCATACGAAGTGTATGGTCCATCCGTCAATCTCCCAGGTCTAAAAATGTCATAGTATAAGTAGCAGCTGAAGTACTTAAATAGCATAGAAGCATTAAAGTTCATTGAGCCAACAATGGATGACGATGTTTTCATTTGTCCACCAGTTTTTGAACCCTTGGCCAGGGTGTTTGATACTTAAACCAAAACCGTAAAAAAAAAAAAAAGGCTTTTGAATGTGAAAATCCTCAATCAGACTTGAAAAAAGAGAGCAATGAGGTGTCACAGACCTGATTATGGTAAATGGAAGACCAGAATTGCGAACGAAGTCCTCCCCCATCTTCTTGTACTTGAGAACACCAAAAAGGTTCATGACACTACAGCAAAAAATGAGAGAAAGATCAGAAAACCAGAAAAAGGTTGTAATCATTCAACAAAATTTCAAAGCCCCAATGTGCAGTGAAGCAAATTTCAAGTTTGAATTAGGCATACAAGCACAATGGCTTCTAATTAAGTTGTACTTAAAATGAGATTCAGAAAGCAACCAAAAGAGCTATTTGCTTGAACTAAATTATTTCCTTTCAGTCCTTGAACAGCACATAAAATAACTATTTTTGGCAGAAAAAGATGTCAAAGATGTGCTGTAAAATGTGCTTCTACTAGGAAGAGCAATGCCATTAGCAACTAACACAACAACCGATTTGTGCACAACAATTAAATTTTTGAAACAGGTTGTTCAACAAGATGAGTTGAATCAAGGAGTCCCATATAACAGATAGGAAAGAGCTTCTAGCGAGATCGAGAAGAACCAGCAGATCATAGAATAGCCACTGGCTGCAGCATCTAATAAAAAACTGGAGACTTGGAAAGATTGCAGGGCCAGCAAAAGCGGCTCTTCGCCTCGTGCTTCTGTTCTATACCTAAACAGCACAACGATAAGGGTGGGCTTAATATTTTGTATGATAGGATGATAGGCCATAGTAACTCTTGTATGTTTGGCTTACACAACTGTAACCTCCGATTAGCCCACGCAGAATTGCCTGCCCCCATACACCACCATCCACATTTCCATCACCATGTTCCACCGCTTTTGGCCCTTGGAAAACTTCCATTGACCAATTCCCAAGCATCTCCTTACGCGTTCTGATATTAGTTCTAGTATTCAACTGCACATCGAGAATGACTGTGTCAACCGAACCTGAAATCCTCGGAGATGGTGTAAAGACCCGTATTTTTGAAACTTTTGATGAAAATAAAGTTGGGGTTTTGTGAGAAAGTATTTGAAAAGTTTATTTGGTGTTTAAAAGAGTGAAAATTGATGTTTGGGACTTGTTTGATTTACAC
>JAXBDA010009682.1:0-12009 GCA_036023075.1 Gaultheria prostrata
ATATAAATTGAAAGTTGTGCTCATTTTTATGAATAAAAGTTAGAGTGAATAGTACTTTTTATTATTATGGACACAAAATACTATTGTGACACTCCACATTGTTAACTTTATAAATGTCTTATATGGATAATCAAAATTTGATGTGACAACTTTTGATTATCCAATTTTAGTTATACCACTGGTGATGCTCTAAAATAATAAATTTGGAGCACGGAGCTCTGGTTAGGCAAAAAAAAAAAGGTGAAGATTTGGAAAGATAGTTAAGATTTCTGGATTTGGAGGTGATCTTAATCCACTAAACACGATCATAATGCACCCAAAAAAGAACACGATTATTTGATTGCCACCACCGTTAGATTGATTTTGGAGTTAGAAGAAACCACGTGTCAAGTTTAGATAGTCGGAGGAAATTTTTGTAGGCATATTCACCCGACATCGAGATCGAGTAGTGATGTGGATCATCCACCTTGTTCACTTCACATTTTCAAAAAAATTTCCAAAAAGATTCTTTCTTCATCTCTCATCTTTTCAATCATTAATCATATTTCTCTCTCTACTCATACCCCTCTCTCCAATCATTATTTTCATTTCTCTCTCTATCTCTCCAATTATTACACATCTCTCTAATTATTACTTTTTTCAAAAACCCATCCAAACACTATCTCAAAAAAATTTCCAAAAATATTCTTCTCAAAATTCTCAACCAAACACAGTCTATCAAGTGTATTGTGCTATAGCCAAAAAATAAAATTAAAAAAAACGGGAATGGGGGCCTGTAGTGAGTGACATAGACTGTTGGTCTATAAAATTGATGGCTCAGATGTGATTTATATTAGTACCGGTATCGATTGTGAAGATCAACGGTTCCTATTGCTCACGACAGGCCCCCCACTTCCAAAAAAAAAATCACTAGATTGTCGAGTCCATCCTACTAAACAATTTCACCAGATAATATGTTCATGATCTAGGTGAATTTTCTTCGTTTAATTTTTCGGATTTTTCTCAACAAGAGCAACAAATATTAAAAATAGATTGGATATGAAAAACCTTAAAAAAAAAAAAAAGAACAAAAAGATAAAGACTCAAAATTAAATTGTTTGAAGTTTTTTTTTAAGTGATTTTTTTTATCTTTGGGTAATCGTAAGTTTCTATTATTAAAATTCTCACTCATATGTGGGTCTCACATATCCCATGTAAGATAGTTTTTGAAATTGTTTAAGTATATGTGTTTGTGCCTCTATCTTTTGTGTGTGAAAATTGAAAAACTAAAAATGGGAAAAAGCAAAATGTTGGGGCACCCAAACACTTCCCAAGTTCTCCTTCCGTACGCCGAAGGTACGTACTTGACACTTGTGCACTTAACAAGAGGCGGACCATGTGGTTGAAAGAAAAACTTTGGTGGGCCCTATTTTATTAACTAAAAAATGCTAAAAATTCGGCTTATTTTTAAAATGAAAGTAATCATTCTCTCATAATAAATCACATAAAATATCTTGAAAAGCCAAGAAGCTACCTTAGCGGAACACCCTCTAAGTACCACATGGTGGTATCTAGCACTCATCACTGCTATTTAAAATATTTTGGACAGTTTGGATTTGAGAGAGAGAGAGAGAAAAATCTAGACCGTCCAAAAGTAAAGAGAAAGAGGAGGGAGAGAGGGAGAAATCTGGACCGTCCAAAATACTTCATACTTTTGGACGGTGGAGATTGGCGCTCAGGCACCACGTATGCGGTACCCTATTTGTATCTAAAATTTTCTCAAACTTGAGAGGTGACCAGCGAAAAATTATTTCATGGTTTTGCGACGAAGACATAGTAGCCTAAAACTCTTATTCACCACATATTTGTATGAGATTTACTCCCTCCGTCCGGATTTGTTGGTTCACAAATACTTTTTCAAGTTTGAAAATATTTGTCAATTTTCAAAAGTTAAACGATAAAGTATAAAGAAAGTACACAAAAAATAATGGGAAAAAAATAATGAAAAAAGAGTGAAAATTCTTAAAATGGACCAGTAAATCCGGACAGAGAGTGAGTAATACTAAATGTATAAGTTCCACGAAAATACATAGTAGATAAAGATGTCAGGGGCACCGTGTGTTTACAGTCCACTGAATAAGCCGTAACCAAGATAAACGTGTTGGTGGGCCAAGGTGGATCCAGGCGAGGAAATACGGACACGTAAGGTGTAGATAAATTCAAAAGTGGTGGGCCGATCCGCTTTGATTATGGACCCTACTGAGTGGAAATGTACAAGATTTCTGGTCGACCAGTCCACTCACGTACGGGACAAAATGAAATGTCATCTCAAATTCAAAAGATGAATGATAAACATTGGAATAAAAAGGAAATTTGAGAAAAAAAAGGAAGCAAACCAAAGATCAAAAGTTGCGAATCTACACATGCTTTTGCTTTCTTTCAAACGTGGCCAAAACGAACCCGGACTCTGCTGAGCTCTCCGCTCGGCAAGTCCTGCCGAGCATATCTCGGCTATCTAAATGGGTTTTGATGCAGTGACGGCTCCAGAATTTTGAACAAGGGTGTTCAGAAATCTTAACTATCTTTAAAAACCTCAATTGTGTGTAAACAAAAATTAATCTTTTAATATCAACAATGCCACCAGAAAATAACAAAGGATATATCCTCCGTCCGAAGAAGTTAGTTCACTACGACGAGACGTGTCATTTTGAATTTTTCACAAGAACTAATTTAGATCGTTAATTTGATGCGAATAAATTAAAAAATTATGAATGGAAATACTTGAAAATTGCATATTATGTAGAATACTAAAATGTAGAATACTATTTATTTGGGACAGAGGGAGTAGAATACTAAAATGTCCCTCGTTGAGTTTTCCCATTTTGAAACCGTTGCATACTAGCCTTATTATCAACCGTATCAAATATATCATTCTCAGTATAAGTACCCAAGCAATATTCATCCACTGATATCTCATTCGATTGCACAAATTGCTCTTTACTGCATTTGATTGATTTGTAGACTGATTTTTTGCATAGGGTGTTCAAATATTTTTGAGTTGGGTATTCAAGAAAGGACTGATCCAAAATTAAACTAAAAATATTACATATATTCTTGGAAATAAAAAAAATTTTGGGTGGTCAAATGACCACCTAAGCTCTAGTATGGAGCCGTCAGTGTTTGGATGGTTCAAATTTGAGAGGTGTTTTGGGTATTTTAACTCCCCTCAAATCTGAACCTTTCAAAATATATTTGGACTGCCGAGATGTGAGCATTCAGCTGGATTCCTGAGTTCGGCCTCAAGAAAAACAAAAAGGAAAAGCAAAGTGGAGTCATGAACTTGGGAGCCGAAAATCCTGTAGTGGCACTATGCATTCTTATTGGTAAGAGACTAAGAGTTAATAAAAATATCTAAACTATTGATTATCGAGATGGACGGTTCAAGTTTACACTTTTGGGTGCACTACAAAGTTTGAACCACATAATCCACAGGTTTGCTTGAACTTGTGGAGGTTTCATTTCAAGTTATTCTAATAACTGTTTCCATTAAACCCCCTTCAAGGCTCCAACGATCACCCATTTCTGAGTTTAAATACCTAGAGGAGGTGAATTGTGTAAGAGTTTAAATTATAAGAGGGAACTCGGAAATTAGTGATAGTTGGGGGGGGGGGTGTAATTTACCGTTTATTAAATTATTGCTTACAAAATGAATTTCAACCAGTCCTCTAACGGAAAAAGTGATATCCTCCTCTAAATTCAAAGATAAACACTAGAGAAAATTAAGAAGCAAACAAAGATCAAGTTGCGAATCTCGACATGTTTTTTGCTTTCTTTCAAAAGTGGCCAAAACCAAGAATAAAAAATATCCGTGAAACCAAGAATAAAATAGCAAAGTGAAGCGATCACGTGGAGGTTTCATTTCAAGATGAATAATGACTCTTTTCATTTTTTTTTATTCAATTATTGGTCAGAGAAAATGAATTTCGTAACATTACAATTAAGCTGTAACATTGCAATAAGCTGGCCGATTAAAAAAAGAACGTTTCAATAAGCTTCGGGACAAATGTAGCGGTACAGATTACTATGGTCTACTATTATTTGTCGGCCAAAATTAGATATCAAGAGGCACAACAAATAGTTTTCGATAATGTATCTATCGATGTTCGGTAAAATGTCAAAATTCATTTATTAGGAGAGGCCAATACCACCCACAATCACGTAAATTCTTACATCACAAATTGCTATTGCAACAAAACAATAGATCATCACTCAAATTAAAGGAAAATACAGCACTAATAAGAATTTTGCTATTTCATCATGTCATAAGAAAATACTCATTCTGAACCCCATAAAATTAGTCAACGATGAAAAGACGTACAATTTTCGGATAAAAAAATTGTATGTCTCGTTGGGGCACCTTAATTAATACTAATCTTAATTGTTAAAATTGATTTCGCTAGTCAACCACAATAATATCATAGTAAACTAAGACATGCACTACTAACTACAAAAGTTTATAATGCATACTTTTTATAAATGTATCAAAAAAAATGAGCACAAAATTAAAGAACCAATTGTGCGCGTGAAATCTTTAATTTGGTGCGAATAAATTCAAAATATCATGTCCCGGAACTATTTTTTTCTAAAAACATCATACGTTTCGTAATGGAGTAACTTTTTGTATTGAGGAAATCATAAGCTGCATTCAAATAAACTAACGATTGCAACGGATTCAAAAGATCTGCAGTACCAAAAAAAAAAACAATCAAAAACAAAAACAAAACAAAACCACAAACTAAAAAACCGTAAGAAATCAACGTTGAGGTCGGATCAATGAGACACACTCGTGAAAGACTAAAGTTTTTGAAACGCAATGAGTAATTTCTTCAGCCAGACCTTCTAGTGAAATTGATCCCATTACTATCAATAAGAAAAGTAGAAGAAAGATAATGGAAGTTGGTCCCATTGCATTCTTTTTGACCTTTTCCAATTCCTGATACGGAAATATGAAGAATTCTATACGTAAAAAGTCAAATTCGTACAGCCGAGAAGTACGATTTTCGATCGTTGTCCACTTGCTGAATAATTTTCCACCCAGCCCCCTCCCCCTACTTGACGTGTTTATTACACGACAAAACAAAATTCAATAATTTAGACTCTTTTATTTTTGGTACTTACAAGACTTCAAATTTAAAATTTTATATATGCAAACTCTATTTGTATTAAGGTGTTAGATCAACAGGAAATGGAAGAAACCTAACAATAAATCGAAGAAAGAAAATTATCGTATCAAGCGATGTCCACAATTTTTTTGTGTTGTATTTTTCTATTTGGGCATTGTGGCCTTTTGGGTTTGGGTTTGGGCTTGGGCCCGTTAGGTGTGGGCCTCGATTGGCTTCTTGCCAATCGAGGATTGGGTCTCGGACTTGGCATTTCTTTGCTTTCTCCTTGCTCCTTTTAATCATTGTAATGTTTTGATGATTAATAAAATGTTTTTTGCCGTGCAAAAAAAAAAAAGCGATGTCCACAAGCTCTGAAACATGTATATGACAAAAATTATAATATTATAGTAGTTTTTAGTATGTTATTCTAATTATCTAAAGTCGACAAATATTCATATTATGGATCATTTCTTATATTTTTTTTTAAGATTTGTTTTTGCCACAACTAAGGTGAAATTCCTAAAATAACACTAGTTGCGAAACTGAGGTATCCCATGTCACTCCCCCTCAATTTAGCTCCGCCTACAATGTTTTAATCATAAAAAAGTACTACTGCAATAGTTTGTCACCTTATTTGGTTTGGGTTTCACATTTGGATTTTGGGTTTTGAGTTTTGAGTAGAGAGATAAATGAAAATAATATTTAAAAATGGATATAATGATGAGAAAGAAATAAGGGTAATGATTGAGTAATAATTTAAAAACTGGGTCTTGAGACCCAAACCGAACAAGCCCATATAGTAAAGCAAAATTAATGAGATAAATTTGAAGGTCAAAATTTGGCATAAAATCTAAGTAATTTTATGATCTTGTCAAAGTGGAACAAAGACAATTTATGTGTTTAGTAGTGAGAAACGGAACTTCACGATTGGACTAAAGAGTAGTAAACTCGTTCGTATGCAATTTCTATTAATTGGGGAAAATATTCAAAACTCCTCATTCAACTTCCCTTAATTAGTTCAAATTTTAAACAGTTTCATAATCATGTTTGGAGTTTTAATAAATTGTGTCCCTCAGCGCTAGAAACTCCCATTGTTGTGGACCACAAATGCGGTGGCAGAAACCCCAGCACAGTTTCCACTGTCGACGAAAAAGAATTTAAACTTTTGGGGTTGAAGTGCACTTGCATGAGTAGGATCCAAAACAACATAAGGTGATTTTGCCACTTGATTTTATCAAGATCAAAATAAAATCAAGATTTGATAAATTTTATTAATTGAGGAAGAAATTTGATAAAATCTGAGATGTTGCAAAAAGCTCAGATTTTATCTAACTATGCAAAATCTCAGATTTTATTAAATTTCTTCCTCACTTGATAAAATCCCACTTGATTTTATCAAATCTTGATTTTATCTTGATAAAATCAACTGGGAAACTCACCCATAGTGCATAAGAGAATTATTGTTTAAACCGCTAGTGTAATAAGTCCATTTTTTCACCACCTTCATTGTGGGTCTCATCGTGTGTTTATTGTTCTAATCTGAATTGTTCATCTTATAGGCCCCGCAAAGTAATACTCCCTTCGTTCCTAATAGTTAGTCCCTTACGAAAAGTCGTGTCATTTTTCAAATAAAAAAAATTGAGTACTTTCGTGTATAATTTTTTGAATTTTTTTCGCACCTGAATTGGGCCGGATTTCAGGCCCCCAAAATAATTGGGTCAAACTAGCGAATTGTGCTAGAAAGGAGCGTGACCCGGACGGTTTAAGCCCAGATGGGATGGACCGTCTCAATGGGCGGGGTAAAAGTCCGATCGGCGTAAGGATTGTTCTAGAAGGTGCTTGAGGGATCCACTTGAGATAGGAGTCCGCCCTAATCGGGAAAACTACTTCTAGTTTCCTCTCTTCTCCTACATTTAGTCTCTGACTTAAGCATCGGAGGGGTATTCCGGCCAAACCACAGTCGGGTAGCCTAACATTCTTTGGGTACAGGTGCTCTTGCCGAAACCCTACATAGCACGACTTTCGGTGACTTGCTTTCCTAAGGTGAAAACCTATCCAACCACAACACCGAATTAAAGAACTAATCGAGATCTTTAATTTGGTGTGAATTTTTTTGAAAATTCATACACGAAAGTAGTTGATCTTTTGATATGAAAAATGACAAGAGAGAGAATGTGAGACTAACAATTAGGAATGGATGGAATATATCCTTGCAAAAAATCAGCTTGATGACTTGATTAGATATCAAAAGGTATATGAACTAGCTTCATAAATGGATGGTCTGATTCTGTCAATAACTCAAAAGTTAAATTGTCCATAAGAGCATCTCTACCCCTTTTTTTTTACTCAAATTTGATAAAAAAATTGATTAAAAGCTTGATTTGATACAACCCACTACTCAAAAGTTAAACTGTCCATAATCACAAACTTACTTTTTACTCAGATTTGCTTTAAAAAAATTCATAAATATTTGTGTACCCTTCTTAGAAACTTCTTCAACCAGACGCCACCATTAGCGTGAACCACCACTGCCGCCACCCAACTCTCTCTCTCTCTCTCTCCTGCGACTCTTTTCTTCCACGATGCCTCAAACATTTGGATCGACAACTGCAAACAGCCGTCCATTCTTCGTGTTTGTCGACCTTTGTAGCCCGATCTGTGTTTTGCTACCACCACCCATCACCGGCAACCTCACGATTTGTTTTACTACCCTTGCCGAACTTGACGACAACAACGGCGACGGAGTTCTGGCGACGAGCACCACCACCAAGTTACTGTTGGAAATTTGCGTAAAGGATTGAGTCCCCCTTGATTTTGGTAAAAATTTGAGTAAAACTCAAATTGGTATGGGTTTGGTTCAAAGACTATAGTGAGATTTATGGGCTTTTGACTCAGATTTTAAATTTGGTTTTGGTTCTGAGTTAAGGCTAGAGGTGCTCTAACCGTCCATTTTATTAATCAAAATTCAAAATTTGGTATACCTAACAATATCCGATCAAGTTAATTTTTGCATGAAAGTAGAGGATCCTAAGAGATCACCAGCGGTTCAGATCAACAGTAAGGGGGTGTGCCACTAACTTGGTTTTTTTTGGATTTTTTATGTGAGAGGTCGAAAAACACGTTGATTTTTTTGTGATTTTCTATGTGATGTATTGTGAGGGGATGACCTGTCTCAAAAAAACGTAATAAGCTAGTTTTTTGCTTTTTGAGTTTTAGTGGGACGGTGCCTAAACACACGATAAAACCCAAAAGGACGGTGGTGAAAAAGTGAATTTTTACACCGACAGTGCATAATTCATTCTCAGTGCATTATGGTTTCTGCTAGTGGATAAAATCAAAGTCTTTTCCTACTTAATCAAAGCCTTATAAGGCAAACGTATCAGTACAAATTTTCTTGAAACAGTAAAATGTTGGCTCACAGACAGAAGACATTATTATGGATTTTGATTTGCTAATCCCTCCATTTAGAGGATAAAGACAGAGATTACCATAAAGAGGGGAACAAAGGCATGACTAAGCTTGACTTAGTTAATCACCTTTTATTCACGTAAGAAAATTCTTTCGCTTTAACAAAAAGCATACAAGATTAGGAGGCTGATTCAGTATCTCTCTCTTTGCCCCTTATTTTCTGATAAATTAGGCTCATTTTTTTGGTCTTTCAACTTTTTCGACAACTTATTAAGGACCCACACAGTTGGATGATCAGTTCTTAATTTTTTTTTGTCTTTTTTGTTTTTTTTGTTAATCCATTTTTTTGATAGAAGAAATGGTTTTGTTTTTGTTATCGATCGATAGGTAAGGACTAAGGAGACATAAATGAAGCTTTGTTTGAATGCCAAATACAACTAAATGCCAGTTTAAAAAACTCATACCAAATATGAATGTTAACTATCGATTTGCAAAACTAGGATACAAAAAGAAAAACTTTTGTGCATTTCTTTTCTTGATATCGTCCAATTCTTTTTTTTTTTTTTTCCCTTCGATATACATCAATGGGATTATGGACCCGGGGAAGGGACAACATGCATGCTGACCCCATCCGAGCCATCCGTGCTCGGCGATCAACGGCCCAAATCAGTTCGATAATGAATGGTGCAGATCTGTTTAGATCCAAACAGATCTGGGCCATTAATCGCCGAGCATGGACTGCTCGGATGGGGTCAGCATGCATGTTGTCTCTTAAGGGACATCACCATCCCCCCAATCCATTACTGAGGGGTTAGTGAGTTAGTTCAAAGCGGGTCTAGAAGCTATCAATAGCCCTAAACCCCAAGCAACTCTGTCGAGGCTCGAACCCAGGTCTCGCTTATGGAAGAACTAGGAGATAACCGCTAGGTTATAAACCTTTCATATCGTTCAATTCAATTCAAAGCACAACTCTTTCCCAAGTGATTCAATCTTGGTTGGGTTTTAACTTTAGCCTAAAATGAAAGTTTTCAGGTCTGGCCCAATCGGTAAACCAACATATACTATATTCGAGCCCAAGTTTACTGGTGTACCATGGCCCATATCAATATTATATCAATTCCGAAACCACCCTAATTAGTTGTGAACTTGTGCCAAAAACATTTTCAAAAATTAAAGAAAAACTATTTGTGCCAAAAAGAAAATAAAAACAAATCAGGTTATTTTTTTTCTATTTTAGAGTAACTTTTTTCACTACCAGCTACAACAATCCACCCTATTTATATTCTATTGCATTTTAAATTTATTTTAGAATAAATAGACACTCTTTTTTACTATTAGAACTAGATTTGTTGTTCTTTGAGGGGTGAGATTATATGTTTACAAAGCGATTAGCGAGTTTTCATAAGTAGCGAGATATCATTAGGCTCTAATTAATGAACTATACCATTTTCCAATCATAAATTAGGGTTATTCTTTTAAGTGAAAAACAAATAGGGAGTCGTTGGGTACCATTATGATTACTTTTGCAGTAAAGGTTTTACCTTTTAAATTTGGGGAATGAAAGTTGATAATGAAATACAGTTATTTTCCAAATCAAAAACCTAATATAAGTTTCACTAAATTTTTGGTATTTATTATTTTAGTATTTTTGTTCGTCTTTTCTGAAATTTTGTTATATTTAATTTTTTTTTTTGATAAACCACCTCTTTCGACGCAAGGAGTCTAAAAAATAAAAAATTCTGGCTAAAAGCAACAAAAAAAAATTACTTAAGAATTAAGATAAAAGTAACAAGCAATTGGGTTTTTTTTTTTTTGGGTCTCAAGTGTCGTATTATGTGAATTTTTTTTTCAAATTCAATCCCACATTTTCATACTTATCTGATATTCATCTTGTTGAGATGAACGAATATTCACAAAAATTAGGACAAAATGCTAAACAAAAATTACAAAAAAGAGCCAAAATATACACCATGCAAAAAAATAGTTTTAACTCACTTTAATTCAACAATTTTTAGACAAACAGTTAGAAGTCATTAAAAAAAGAACCCAAGTCCGTTTTCCAAAAAGAAGCAAAATCCCTCTCTTTCTTTTGCAAATGGAAGTGTATGTATGCTATCTCATTACCTCCGTCAAGGATCATTGTCTCGTCACATCACACCACTCTTTGTAAGAGACTCTACCACACTTGTGTTGAGACCGAAGCTATGGACTCACCACATGTAATGTGTGGGTGGTGTACGTTAGAATTAAGAACTATAGAGTGTCTTGTACAAATTAGATCCGAGTCTTCGCTAATGAACTCTCGTTGGCAACATCGCGTTTGGAAGTTGGAACTGAGAAAAGTGGGAGAAAACGAAAAGAAAATCGAAGGAAAATAAGAGGAAAATGGTACAATACTAGAATTTTCTATTTTCTATCTCTCTAAAAAAAAATGGTAGATAATTTTTAAAGTTTTCCCTTTGTTTCCCTTTGTTTCCACAAATTATAAACAAACCCCGAAATGAAGCAAAATCTGTTAAACATATAAAAGGCAGTTATTTTTTGTTTATACTACTTACCCCCTCTCAATTTATAGGTCATGCGGTAGAGCTCTTAAATACCCCACATTGCATCCCGGGATCGAGTCCCGCTCCTCTCTCCCCCAATGTAATAAATTAGGAATGACGACTGGCAAAAAAAAAAAAAAAATTATTGGTCATTTTAGGATTCCAACTTAGTATTAAGTAAACATTAGGGATGGGCATGGAGGCACATCGGGGTGGATAATACTATATCCACCCCCAATCTCCAAACCGCTTCCTCACCTCCATCCCCGCCCCGATCCCTAACAGGGTTTCGTTTTCCTCCTTCATCCCCATTCCAAATAGAGAACGAGGATTTGGGGATCCAAACAGTGGGTTCACAATATATATATATTTTTAACGGCAAAAGGAATTTGTATTAATCAAATGTAAAGATACAATAAATTAAAAGGACGAGCGGAAAAACCATAGAAGTAGCAGTAGCAAGCAAAGAGTAGCAACAAAACTAATCCAATAAATGATTCCGGAAAACATGTAGCAGCAACAAATGAATCCAGTCACCGTTATAGAAGTAGCAGTAGCAGGCTCGGTCATAGAAGACAACCAATAAGTATTATAAGAGTCTTATCACGATAAGTAACACCATCTAGCATGAAACTGTATAATATACGCAGAACCAACAAAAAATTCATAGAATCCCAATTTCACTATATGTTTATTTTACGGTGAGACTCAATATGTTTGGAGAAAATTTAGTGAGACCCTAAAGTTTCAAAACCCATGAATGGACCCATATGTTTTAGGGATTCGAGGATGGGGCGGGGAGGATCGGGGCTGAGCGGCGCGTGGATGGATCGGGGAACGGATTCGGGGCGGGGACATGCCTATCTCCACCCTCTATCCAGTCTCCAAACATTTAAAAAAAAAAAAAAACTCCA
>JAXBDA010009683.1:0-12006 GCA_036023075.1 Gaultheria prostrata
ATTAGTGTATGGCCGAAAATAGTACGTAAATAGAAACAAGAATTTTATAAGCCAACGGGTTAAACGGAATTTTAGAAACTAACGGGTTAAACCGATCGTGCCTTGCACGATCGGAACTCACCTAGTTGCGTCATAAAGCAAATAAAATCATCTCGAGCAATCTTTCTTTTTTGCAAGAAAGAAGGACAAGATTAAGATAAATTTTGTGAGCATAAAACTAAAACTTAAAAACTAAAAATGCACAAATATCAAGTGACATACATTGTTCACGAAACTTTCCTCACAAAAAGTAGTCCTGTGTTACAATACATTTTCACTAGAGATTGTCCCTGCCTAAGGCATAAAACAACGCATTCTGAACACAATTTAAATAAATTACCACTCTCTACTGTTGACCACCCCGCCAACCATGATGACTTCTCTTAAAAGTAATGTTTTCAAATAAGCTTTTAAATAAATTTCATCTAATCAACTGTATTAAATGTTTATGGCACGCATCAATTCAATGTACCCAAAAAGTGTGTCGAAAACTAACATATCTACTGTAATACTTTACGGATACCTAAAACATAAATAAAAATCTCACATTGAGATATTAACAGCTAAAAAAATAAAAAATAAAATCGAAAGAGAAGTGTAAAGAGAGTATCTCCTCATAAACTTATTCAGACATGTTCTTCCCGATCTTTTTATTTGTCACTGTGACCTTGAATATTTGAACTTTCTCATCATTATTTTTTTTGAAATGCCTTCAACTGTCTTGATCATTCTTAAACACCTATTTCGTCCAAAGAGAAAATTAAAGAGCATGACAACAATATAAAACATAAAAAGAATAATTAAATGAGTAAGAATTTCCTCTTGCAAAATAAAATGGGGACGAAATAAGATACATTAACCATAGATCTCGTCTATTGGTCCAAACACTATCATATATGGTACGATCACAACCTGTATAGATATTACTTTAAGACATCTCATTTCTTTTCATACAAAAGAAAAAACATCCATGGAGAGAAACAATGTAGGCCACACAACACGACCGAAAGGGCCTCAAAACATCTAGTCTAAGGAGAGAGGGAGAGAACGATATTTAAATAACGGGGAAAATAAAAAGATTTGATTACCTCTTATTCTGACAAAGCAGAGGTAATGAAACCTCACCTTTTCTCCAATCAAGGTATGGAGAAGGTTACGAATTAGAAGAATTGTGTATACTTGTAAAAGGAAAACCTACATTCATCATAGATTATTAAGAAAAAAACATATATTTATTTTTGAAGGAAAACGCGTGTGAATGCTAATTAGTAAAGAAAATTATAATATCAACTTTGTAAAAGTTGATTGTTTCCTTTCTGTATATGAATCCAAAATGGGTTTGTTTCCTTGTTTGATGTAGGAAAATCAACCTATAAGGAAACTAACTTAAAACCAATTATTGAGTTGAATGTAGGAAAATTAAATAGGGAAATCATTTGTTTAGTTGACTTGAATTGAAAAGGATAATAAATTCCTTTTTAAGGAAACAACGTAAAAGCACTTAAAAGGAAAAATTTACCAAGTCATAAGGTTAGGGTGGTTTATATTAGGAAGTATTCTCTCGATTGGACGGCTACAACTAACATAAATTGTTGATTGGACGGTTGTAGAGGGTGCTGGGTTTGTATGTGTAGACAAAAACCGCTATGTTTTATAACATAGATCACTGGTACAATTATTGCTCTCTTTATGGGAGGCAATCTTCTTCTGATTGTCCTTTTTTCCAATGGAGTTACGAATTAAGGCGTGGTCGGAGCTATCTATTACTTTGGGGCCAGTTCATACAAAGTTTTGCTTTGGCTTTAAATAGGAGATTCACTAGTAGACGGTGTGATTGGCTTCCCAAGATTAGTCGAGGTGCGCGAAAATTGAACTGGACACCTGGTTATGAAAAAAACAAATCTGACGAAAATTCAGAAAGGCAAATAAAGCACAACCTTATTTGAGTATTTGGCACTTTGTTCATGCTTCTCAATTTGTTGACTTGAACAATATTTTCTTGGGCTAAAGTTTTGGAACTTTCCCCCTGCTTTTCATTTTCTTGACTAGACTTGACATCACCGGCCTAATCGGCGGTCCCTCCCCTTCGCAACGGCCCATCCTAGCCTTTTTCGCAGGCCGGTAACACGGGCACATAAGGTACCTCCTTTTAGATCAGTGGAAGGAAAAAGACCAAGATGTACAAGTCTACGACACGCTTCCTAACGGCGTCTCCTACAAATCGATGCTGAAAAACAGCCGGTTTTGTTTGTGCCCTAGCGGGTATGAAGTTGCGAGCCCAAGGTTAGTTGAGGCAATTTACTCGGAGTGCGTTCCTATTTTGATTTCGGACGGGTATGTCCCGCCGTTAAGTGATGTCTTGAATTGGAAGACGTTTTCGGTTACTGTGGCGGTTAAGGATATACCGAATTTGAAGACGATATTGATGGGGATATCTCAGAGACGGTACTTGAGATTGTATAGGAGGGTGAAGCAAGTGCAGAGGCATTTTGTGATAAACAGAACTCCTAAGAGGTTTGATATTTTTCACATGATTATTCACTCCATTTGGCTACGACGATTGAATGTTCTGATACAGGATTGATCACTGGAATCCAAATCGGATAGAGTTTTTTTTTTCTTTTCTTTTTTATGAGTTTTGCTTATGCGGTTCGTGCATTGCTTGTACGAACATTCCGATGTATTGCTAGTCATTGGATCGCGTGAAATTGAGAGATGTAAAGATTCTTGTGCGATCCAATAGTAAATATTTTATACTGAAATACACACAAAGTTGAGCCGAGAGGATTTGAGGAGACTTTTATACAAGATGTTATGTGGATTGGAGCAAATCATTTCTTGAAGACTTGGGAGTAACAATTATGGTTTTGGAGTTTCAATGACTTTGACATTTTTCATTGATTTATTAGACCACGTTATAATCTAATTTTGGTTATTTCTGCAATTTGGTCGGACGAGTTTGGTTCAATTTAACCCTTTTTTTCAAGAACCTTACTTTCATAGTGACACGTCTACAATAAATTTAGGCTCAGTTTGGATGGCAGTAATCTCAAAAAAGAATGAAAATGTGATGTCTTCTACCTATGATGCCAATGTTTGGAAGAGACAAAAATGAGAATGTGATGCCAGACTTTTCTGATTCGAACGTTTGGCAGAGACAGGAAGAGGAATGTGATTCCTAATGATATATATTCAGCCAGGAACCAGGAATCATATTCCCTTATCTCATGCGAATCTCAGATTCCTGGCTCATTCATTAAGAAAAAAGAAATGTTGATTTTAATAAATTTCCAAAATAATTATTTCCCATGTAAGATTATAAAATTAAACCAAACACCGAAATGCAATTCTTCTAGGTATTAATTTCCTATTCATATCCACAAAAATTCTCAGGAATTTGACTCCAAATAATTATATTACTATTCTTATTCAAGATTTCGGTCATCCAAACACAACCTTATCTATTTCAGTCAATCACGAAAAAGTGAGAAAGTTCTAGTAGGTTGATAAGTTGCCTTATGGTACAACTATTTGTAACAAACAGGGATTTTTTTGTCATCTTTTCCGCCTACTTTTTTAATTGTTGAAATTGTAGTGTGAAAGGGTTGATGGATACTAACAACTCGCACCACAATCTTTGCCAAGTAGTACTTTCTTAGGCTCTTCTCTTTTGATTTGAAAGTTTGTACTTTTATGCAAAAGAAAAAAGAAGAAGAAGATAACATTTGTCTCATGGTTGGTATGGTAACAGGAAATTCAAGGGAGTCTCTGAAATTCAAGTGTGTGTTCACTAGCATTATAGTTTGTTAGTGTTCGTATCTTGGAGTCAGTCCGAATGGAACTTTCCTCCGGTTGTGATTGGAATAGAAATTGAATCCCCTAAAATTAGTTAATGTGCGAGTAAGCTGATTCAGACACTGAAATTATAAGAAATAAGGTTTTGTTCATACTAACGAATACGATGAAACTCAAACTTTGAGCTCTCCAATTCCTGGCTAAACTTTGTTCTATTTTGTGACTATTTTTAAACCTTGTGCCGAGATGGGCGAAAGATTTAGTTATGATTAAAAAATTTGATAAACTCATAGGTTTCTACGCCTTTCAAATGGGAATCACATGGCACATATTGATTTAATATTCTTGAGAATCTAAAAAAAAAAAAACAGAATTGATATAATATTATTAGTGAGAATCTTTAAAAAAAAAAAAAAAAAAACAGCATAAGGCCCGTTCTTAAGTGGATTTTTGTTTTTGTTATGTAACTTTTCAAGTTTTATGAGATACGTTATTCTCCTCATATATATCAACTAAAAACACAAAGAGGCAAGTGAGAGTCTCTACTCTATTATATTAATAATATAGCAAAAAAAAAAAAAAACAGTGCTAGAGATACAAAAAATTCAGGATACATATGCGTGTCTAGATTCATCTGACGCACTTTGAATGTGTAATGAATTAACAAAGCATCAAACGACTCGTAATATATTCATATCATAAACATTATTGACAATATATTAAGTTATTAACAAAACTAACTACATCAGATTGACTATACGTAGGAAAGATTTGAAGTGATTTCTTTTCAATTAATTGAATATATGGATCCAATTTGAAGGGAAAAATTAAACTATAAACTTCATTAATTCAACCAACAAGGTTTAAGCAATCTTGAACACTATAACTGTTTGATTGGGTGCACGGACAATGCTCGCAAACAATTAGGCCCCGTTCTGTTAATTGGTTTTTTATATTTTTTACATCAATTAAAAAATCTTAAAAAGTCAAAAAAAAAATTCCTTAGCGAAACCGGGCCCTAAGTTGGCGTGAACACCTACGGCATGCCTCAACTTTACCGCACATTGAAATGATATATAGCTAGGGAATGTGGGGTTGTCTTGCCTATTTAAGAAATAAAAGGAAAATGCTTGCGACCGCTGTAAACATGTTAAGAGTTGGAAAAATATGTTGAAATGTATAAAAAAATATGCATAAAAATAGATGTAAATATATTAAAAAATGTAAAATGTGAATTGAAATGTATGTTTTTTTTTTTTTTTTTTTTCTGTGTTTTTGCGTACGTGTTCACACAATAGAAAAACCACCCACAAAAAGGAAGACCACCCACAAAAAGTAATACTCGTAGTACTACTTGAGCGAAAAGCGAGTCAAGGTCTCCTCAAACCGCGCCTACACCGCGTCAAGGGAACGGGTCACTCTTCAAACTATAGTTTCCTTCCACCTTCCTTCCATATAATGGACCCTGGGGTCGCTTTGCACCGTGAGGTGCACCATTTGGCCCTCCGATTGTATTTTGGACGGCTTGAATGTGTTCGATAATTTTGATTTAATTTTATCGGTAAAAAATTAAAGCATATTTGGACTGTTCAAAACACGATCGGACGGCTGAGGGGTGCACTATTCCCATATTAATGAGACATTAGCTTGTTGGTTTTGGGTTTGAAGACCAATTTTTTTCATTATTCATCAATCATTACTCACATTTCTCTCTAATCATTACCTATACTTTTAATTGTTATTCTTATTTCTCTCTCTATCTCTCGCCAATCATTACTCATATTTATAATTATTACTCTCATTTATCCCTCCAATCGTTACCCAAAAACCAATCCCCAAAACCAAACCAAACAAGATTTTCAGGGTGTTTGAGCTAAATATAAATACTATAATTCAATCAAATTTTTTTTTTTGTCCTTATTTAATTTTTTTTCTTTTTTAAGTTTCGTTTTGATTTTTTTTTTGTGGATTATTGGATCGTCTCGGTGAGAGGAATTAAAAAAGTAAAACATTATGATGCAAAAAATTTTAAATTTTTTTACTAAAGACAACAATAATCCATAATAGACAGACTTTTATAGTCATTAACAATTATTTACTAACAAATGCGAAATAATTTGAATAAGGAAAAAGACTATAATCTAGCTCAATTATTTAGCCAAAACACCTAACAAGTGGCTTATTTTTTGTCTGTATTTAATTTTTTTCTCATTTGTTAGTTTTGCGATACATTTTTTATTACTAGTTAGCCTTGATGAGAGAAATCGGAAAAGTAAAATGTTATCATCGAAACTCAATTTTTTTAATAAAGAAAAAAAATAAGCCAAAAATTCTGTCTTTCGTCTTAAAAAAATTTGAGTTTGAATCATAACTAGAACATAACTAGAACCGGTCAATTTTCAGTCAGAGCAAAACAATGTTCATCATGTTTTCATTAATGGAAAAGGCTACAATACATACATTCCCTAATTTCGGTGTGTATCATATGTACTCCTAAAATTTTATGGATTGATTACTTCTTATGGATAAAAAGTTACGATTCTTTTGAATAAAACTTACGAGATGCACCAAAATGTTATGAATCATAAAGAAACTGTTATGAATCATGGCTTACGAGTTACGAGTTTTGGAGTATAAAAGTTACGGGACACTAATTATGTTATAAATGCCATGAGATGGATGGCACAATATAGACTATAAAATAGGTGCATATAATACACACCTCTAATGAGTGTGTATTGTAGCCATTCCTCAGCCATTCATTTCTTACGCTATCCCCTCTGTGGCAAAACAACATTTTGTGAGTCAAGCATTTTGATTTGGCTGCCTAACTCAAATTGGTATATCTTCAGAAATGATCACTTATCGTAAAATGCTTTATGCTTCTATCACTCTCCCCCCTCAAGTCAAGCGTGGTCGGTTTATGATTTATCAACCCGAAGACTCGGAATTTATAAAAGGCATTTACATTGTACATAAGTACAAACATTTTATACATTAAAACTTTGCTACAATCAAAAACAGTTTTGGCATTAACAATTGCTGTAATTTATAATGCTTTATGTAATTTTTAAAATATTGTCATATAAAACTAATCAAGATCTATCAAACGAGATCCATATTGGACATATAAACTTATCAATTTAAAGATATCACTAATTTTTCATTCATTTTTACAATAAAATAGTAAGAGACAAACAAATTCGGATGAAATGAGTACGAGTAATCCATTAGGTTTGATAAACCAATGTGCTCTCTCATTCCCTGACTTGTAGTGAGGTTGACTTTGGCCTAAGTAGTAATTAAACTTTTTGTTTTTTTGTGATTTAAATTGTACTTTACACAGGAGTACAAGCATTTAAAGCATAAAAAATCAGAAAAATTTAGTAAACTACTTAGGCCAAAACAAGCCTAATTAATTACCTGCACACAAAGTACTACACGAATTTTTCTAGATTTTGGTCTATCTTGGCCGCCCTCCCGGCGTGTGACAAGACTGGGTTTTATTTAATAAGCTGGATTTACGAAGCCACATACTTAAAAAGAGACGGAGGGAGTAGGTTGAAAGGCATGCTAAATTAAGGAACTACACATCATTTGGATAACCATCTGAAAATTCTCGATAATGAACACTCAGATTTTAAATCAAACAATGAACGACTCAGCTCATTTGAAGTTTTGATTAAATCCAAACCGTCAGTATCGAGATGAATGACCAAACGAGACTCACTAGGACTACACCACTACATTCCTCCGCATTCCTAAATTAACTACACATCATTTGGATAAGCATCGAGAAACTTGTCATTTTCCTGTTAACTAAAAAAGAATAATAATATATTAACATTACCAATATAAAGATCTAATTTGAAATGTTTAATAATGATGTTTCTTTAATAAGTTGGATTTACGAAGTCACACACTTAAAAAGAGACGGAAGGAATAGGTTGAAAGGCATGCTAAATTAAGGAACAACACATCATTTGGATAAGCATCGGAAAACTCTCGGTAATGAATGTTCAGATTTCAAACCAAATGATAAATGACTTAATTCATTTGAAATTTTGTTTAAATCCAAACCATCAATACCAAGATAAACGATCGAATGAGACTCACTATAGGGACTACACCACTACAGTCCCCCGCATTCCTAAATTAACTACACATCATTTGGATAAGCATCGAGAAACTGCCATTTTCCTGTTAACTAAAATAGTAAAAATAATAATAATATTCTGTGGGATCAGTCTTTACAGTGTAGACCCTCTCCGTAGACTTTGAATTGATCAAAGTCACCATTTTTAATTATTGTCATACTAGTTTTTTTTTTTTAATAATTCACAGGAGTAAAATAATAAACAAAAAAAATCTCTAGAGTTCCAAATCCAGTGGTACTATAAATAAATTTCAGTACTAATTTCCTAACACATGTATGTATTTATCAGCATGCACGTGGTACAATTTTTTTATTCCCTGAATGCTAACTCGAATTTTGTTTTGGTTATGTAGCAAAAGGTTGTAATCAAAGTACGCATTAACGGAGAGAAAAAGTCTCGCTCCAAAGCTCTAAAGATTGCAGTTGGCGTTGATGGTAATTATTTTATACATGTATTAACTTTTATTTTCTATTTGTGTCAAAACTCTCCATTTTTGTGGACAATTTTACAAATTAATCTTACTAGGCCATTTTTTTTTTTTTTTTGTGAAAATGCAACCTCATTGTTGCACTGTTTTATATCCGACTCAAACTTAATTATCATATGGGTCTATCTCGAAATTTAAATTCTACGTTCACTTAAAATCTTAGAAACGCTCTAAAAATATGCTAAAATTTTTGCATGTTTTCCTTATTAATTACTCTGTCCACAACAGATGGGTCTTCACGGTTTCGAAAGAATTTAATTAAATGAATTTCAAGAAACAACTCAGACTAATCATGGGGTGTTGTTTGGTATAATTGCAGGGGTAGAATCGGCAGCTACAGCAGGACAGGATAAGGACCAGTTAGAGCTGACCGGAGACGGGATAGATGCGGTGGCGCTGACCACGTTATTGAGGAAGAACGTGGGGCATTCGGAGCTGGTGAGCGTGGGTCCGGTTCCGGAGAAGAAAGACGGCGGCGGCGATCAGAAGAAAAACGAGGCTCCAGTGCCGATTCCGGTGACGGGGTATTACAATTACCCGTATGCGCCACCGTATATGTATGAGATTAGGGACCCAACTGTTCCATCATGTGAATTCGAAGAATTATTTGACGAAAAATTAAAGGATTCTGGAGAAGGGTGAACAGATTGGAGTTCGAAAATTGAATTGAAAAATAGATGGGGAAAAAAAAAATTCTGATTATGTATGTGGAAGAAAGGGGTATCAGAGTTTGAACAAAATCTGGGCCTGCGAAATAGTTTTGGATTAGAATATATACTATGAGTTGTTTTAATGGATGTTTATTTCTAAGGATTGAAAACTCCTCTGTCCTCGGGTGTGTAGTCAGTGACTAATCAAGAAATTCGGCACAGTGGGGTCATCATTGAAGCATAACTTTGAAAAAAAAATCAATTGACCAATATGAAGTGAAGATAAAATGTTTAAACATTCTTCATTAATTTGTTTCCCATTTGATAAAATAGAAATCCCATAAAATTAATTGGTTGATTTTAGCAAATGAGGAAACCATTTTCTAAAATCAACCCATTTCCGCAAATGAAAATGAGTTGATTTTAGCAAATGGTCTTTCATCATCCAAAGAATGCAAAACTGATTTGAAGTTTACGGTACACCCTATCGAATTTCACCTAAAATAATGTGTAACTAATAGGAGTATAAAAATGCGTATCTAATGAGCCAAAAAATATGTGTTTCATACAACAAAAACGAGTAATATGCACCAAAAACACACGTACCATTCTAAAAGAGCTATGAGTGTTCTTATTTGTTACTCCTAGCAAATTTATTTGGTTTTTACAGACCGTGCCAATCGATAACCTTCGTTTGATAAAAATAATCTCTACATCCTTCATGGATAACATAATTAATGCTCTCAAATTACAGAAAAATATCCTAACTACTCACTATGTTATGCATAGAGGTGTCAAACGGGCCGTGCCATGTCAGTATGACCCATTTAATTTTGTGCCGACCGTGATTTGTGTCGTGCTGCACCGGTCCATTTACCAAATCGTGCCGTGCTATTTCTTAATCGTGTTGTGTCGTGCCAACCCATTTACTTAATCGTCCCGTCGCCTCGTCCCGTGCCGTGCCGTGCCGTGCTCGTCTAAAACGGTGTCTTGCCGTGCTGTGCCACATTTAAACGTGTCGTGCCCGTCCCAACCCTGCCCGTTTGACACCTCTAATTATGCATAGATATTTTTATTTTCTTTTATGCGATAAAAATCCTGGTTTTGAACGCAAGCCATCAGCCCATCACTATTCACTTGATGTTTACTTTTGATAAAGCATTGTGTTTCGGCTAATGCTTGAGAACCTTATTCTCCCTATCCATTTAGCCAGGGAGGGAGTCCAAAATAAAAGTTGATAGCAACTTAGTGATTTTGAACTTAGCGTTTCAAAATGAAGCAACTTAGTGATTGTGATACGTCCTTATCACCCGGCCAGTGTCGCGTTACCATTAATTGATGATATTAACATTAGCCAAGGTGAGTTTTCTCATTCCCCTGACTGATGAGTTAGGTTGACTTGGACTATGTCATTTTGAGATAATTACAAAGGATGGAGCAGGGGGCCTAGTACTAAAATTTGTAAAAACATTATCATTAAACTGAAAAAATAAAAATATATCATTAAATTATATAGCCTCGTCCCAGTTTCAGAAATATAAGAGCATCAATATCAGAGTTAACAAATTAATTTTTGAGCAAATGTAGAGAGAGTCAAACCCATCAAAACCCCCTAAAATCAGTCTCACCAAATCATTCATCAAATTTGTTAAACTTCTAACTTTTGCTACAGTACCGCACCAATTTTTGTGTGGCACTGTTCACTCACTAAGGTACTGTTCATGCACTGTTCACTTTTTAAAAATTACTTTTGGAGAGTAGGAGTACAAAAAAATAATAGTTTAATATGATGAAGTTAGTATAAAGAGTCTGATTTTGTGAATTTTTTAAAAAGTGACTTGCTAATTTACAAAATGTGTTTTTAGGTTAAATTTAATTTTTTTTTTTGTGAGGTTAGTAAGTATGCCCTAACTAGTACCCCTTCGCAAAAATCCTCACTTATTAGTTGCACACAAAGTGCTACAGTACATGAACTTTTTCTAGATTTTGGTCCATCTTGGCCGCCCTCTCCGCGTCTGACAAGACAACTATTGGCATTTTTTTTTATTTTTTTTCTAGTTACCAAAAAAAAAAAAACTACTGGGATTCATTTTCCTTTTTTTTTTTTGGCTTCTTTTTTTGTGGAAGCATAAACTACTGTGGTTGAAATCGACAAAGGACTTGGGACATTTGAACCCCACCTAATTTTCCTCATAAGAATCTTCTCATATTTTATTTACTACTAATTTCGTGATTGTATCGCTTGTCATAGTCTTCTTATTTGTCCCATCTTCGAAGTTTTTAATATTGTGTGAGTAATTTTCGAATTAAGTTTTTGCTCGGAGGGAAAAAGGGAGCAATTATCGGTTGATATATCCTCTACGCTTGTCTCAGTCTTCAAAATATATATACCAATTTTTTTTGTCAATTAGATCTTTAAATTGGTAGAAAAAACCACGTTTATACATTTTTTGTGTGTATAAATTGTTAGTTTGGATGGATAGCCAGAGTGGAGAGTAGTGTTGGAATGGTTGTGTGAAAATGTAACGCCCCGAAAATCCGGGAACGCTAATTGTTATTATAATAAAAGGAAAATACAATTACAAGTCTGACAAGGCGTCTTCTACGCCGAATTACATTATTTATAATAGGGAGAGATCTATGGCGTCTTCTATCCCTCTGCCGGGTCACTCCCCAGGCCGGCAACTCCTGCTCCGAGACTCTGCTGGTAGTAGAATTCCTCCTGTTTATCTTGGAATTCTAACATAATAAGTCCGAGTCGCCAGGCAACATCATGGTATTATGCCAGGTTACACAAGTGTAACACCGTGAGCGAGAAGCCCAATAATAACTCTACCCAAATCCCAACTAGCAATTCTAGAACAATATATAAGGTTCG